>OZ016483.1:22654316-22739299 GCA_963966615.1 Tenthredo amoena
AACCTAACCTAACCTAACCTAACCTAACCTAACCTAACCTAACCTAACCTAACCTAACCTAACCTAACCTAACCTAACCTAACCTAACCTAACCTAACCTAACCTAACCTAACCTAACCTAACCTAACCTAACCTAACCTAACCTAACCTAACCTAACCTAACCTAACCTAACCTAACCTAACCTAACCTAACCTAACCTAACCTAACCTAACCTAACCTAACCTAACCTAACCTAACCTAACCTAACCTAACCTAACCTAACCTAACCTAACCTAACCTAACCTAACCTAACCTAACCTAACCTAACCTAACCTAACCTAACCTAACCTAACCTAACCTAACCTAACCTAACCTAACCTAACCTAACCTAACCTAACCTAACCTAACCTAACCTAACCTAACCTAACCTAACCTAACCTAACCTAACCTAACCTAACCTAACCTAACCTAACCTAACCTAACCTAACCTAACCTAACCTAACCTAACCTAACCTAACCTAACCTAACCTAACCTAACCTAACCTAACCTAACCTAACCTAACCTAACCTAACCTAACCTAACCTAACCTAACCTAACCTAACCTAACCTAACCTAACCTAACCTAACCTAACCTAACCTAACCTAACCTAACCTAACCTAACCTAACCTAACCTAACCTAACCTAACCTAACCTAACCTAACCTAACCTAACCTAACCTAACCTAACCTAACCTAACCTAACCTAACCTAACCTAACCTAACCTAACCTAACCTAACCTAACCTAACCTAACCTAACCTAACCTAACCTAACCTAACCTAACCTAACCTAACCTAACCTAACCTAACCTAACCTAACCTAACCTAACCTAACCTAACCTAACCTAACCTAACCTAACCTAACCTAACCTAACCTAACCTAACCTAACCTAACCTAACCTAACCTAACCTAACCTAACCTAACCTAACCTAACCTAACCTAACCTAACCTAACCTAACCTAACCTAACCTAACCTAACCTAACCTAACCTAACCTAACCTAACCTAACCTAACCTAACCTAACCTAACCTAACCTAACCTAACCTAACCTAACCTAACCTAACCTAACCTAACCTAACCTAACCTAACCTAACCTAACCTAACCTAACCTAACCTAACCTAACCTAACCTAACCTAACCTAACCTAACCTAACCTAACCTAACCTAACCTAACCTAACCTAACCTAACCTAACCTAACCTAACCTAACCTAACCTAACCTAACCTAACCTAACCTAACCTAACCTAACCTAACCTAACCTAACCTAACCTAACCTAACCTAACCTAACCTAACCTAACCTAACCTAACCTAACCTAACCTAACCTAACCTAACCTAACCTAACCTAACCTAACCTAACCTAACCTAACCTAACCTAACCTAACCTAACCTAACCTAACCTAACCTAACCTAACCTAACCTAACCTAACCTAACCTAACCTAACCTAACCTAACCTAACCTAACCTAACCTAACCTAACCTAACCTAACCTAACCTAACCTAACCTAACCTAACCTAACCTAACCTAACCTAACCTAACCTAACCTAACCTAACCTAACCTAACCTAACCTAACCTAACCTAACCTAACCTAACCTAACCTAACCTAACCTAACCTAACCTAACCTAACCTAACCTAACCTAACCTAACCTAACCTAACCTAACCTAACCTAACCTAACCTAACCTAACCTAACCTAACCTAACCTAACCTAACCTAACCTAACCTAACCTAACCTAACCTAACCTAACCTAACCTAACCTAACCTAACCTAACCTAACCTAACCTAACCTAACCTAACCTAACCTAACCTAACCTAACCTAACCTAACCTAACCTAACCTAACCTAACCTAACCTAACCTAACCTAACCTAACCTAACCTAACCTAACCTAACCTAACCTAACCTAACCTAACCTAACCTAACCTAACCTAACCTAACCTAACCTAACCTAACCTAACCTAACCTAACCTAACCTAACCTAACCTAACCTAACCTAACCTAACCTAACCTAACCTAACCTAACCTAACCTAACCTAACCTAACCTAACCTAACCTAACCTAACCTAACCTAACCTAACCTAACCTAACCTAACCTAACCTAACCTAACCTAACCTAACCTAACCTAACCTAACCTAACCTAACCTAACCTAACCTAACCTAACCTAACCTAACCTAACCTAACCTAACCTAACCTAACCTAACCTAACCTAACCTAACCTAACCTAACCTAACCTAACCTAACCTAACCTAACCTAACCTAACCTAACCTAACCTAACCTAACCTAACCTAACCTAACCTAACCTAACCTAACCTAACCTAACCTAACCTAACCTAACCTAACCTAACCTAACCTAACCTAACCTAACCTAACCTAACCTAACCTAACCTAACCTAACCTAACCTAACCTAACCTAACCTAACCTAACCTAACCTGACCTAACCTGACCTAACCTGACCTAACCTGACCTAACCTGACCTAACCTGACCTAACCTGACCTAACCTGACCTAACCTGACCTAACCTGACCTAACCTGACCTAACCTGACCTAACCTGACCTAACCTGACCTAACCTGACCTAACCTGACCTAACCTGACCTAACCTGACCTAACCTGACCTAACCTGACCTAACCTGACCTAACCTGACCTAACCTGACCTAACCTGACCTAACCTGACCTAACCTGACCTAACCTGACCTAACCTGACCTAACCTGACCTAACCTGACCTAACCTGACCTAACCTGACCTAACCTGACCTAACCTGACCTAACCTGACCTAACCTGACCTAACCTGACCTAACCTGACCTAACCTGACCTAACCTGACCTAACCTGACCTAACCTGACCTAACCTGACCTAACCTGACCTAACCTGACCTAACCTGACCTAACCTGACCTAACCTGACCTAACCTGACCTAACCTGACCTAACCTGACCTAACCTGACCTAACCTGACCTAACCTGACCTAACCTGACCTAACCTGACCTAACCTGACCTAACCTGACCTAACCTGACCTAACCTGACCTAACCTGACCTAACCTGACCTAACCTGACCTAACCTGACCTAACCTGACCTAACCTGACCTAACCTGACCTAACCTGACCTAACCCGGTAAAAAAAAAGGTACTTTCCACCTGTACCAATCGACTGCATATCGTCTGGAACGTGTATATAACATCGATCTATGGGACCGAAAACCAAAAAAAATAAAATAAAATAAAATAAAAAATAAAAAATGAAACAAAAAAAAAAAGTATTTTCCCGATCAGCCCATTCGACTGGAAATCGTCTGAAGAGCGTAAATAACATTAGTCTGTAGGCAAAAAAAAAAAAAAAAAAAAAAAAAACCACCTCTACAAACTTTCAAAATTCATAACTCCGCGGTGCATGCTCGTGGAGAATTCGTCAGGGATGCGTTGGAAAGGGGAGGAAGAGATCTTTCGATCCCTGAGATAAAATTTTGAGGTTAGCACCATTGAGCTACGCGGGGTGGGGAAGGGGGGAGAGAGGGGCAGGGGGGGACGAGGGCGAGGGGTGCTATGAATAGAGGAGGGGGAGGGGCACTCACCCCACCCATGACTTCGACCCTCCCCCCACTCCCGGCGTTCCCCCCACCCCCTATTTCGGAAGGGGGCCGAGTTAGGGCGGTGTGTTCCGTGGTCCATCGGATGCGCCATCAAAAATCCTTTCGATCCCCCCCCCTCCCAAAAATATCTACCGAGGCGCTTTGCCTATAACCTAACCTAACCTAACCTAACCTAGTTAAAAAAAAAAAAACTAACACCCCCAAGCGAAGTCTTCTGAGGGTCGCAAAAAAATGCATTTTCCCACCCTGCCCAATAGACTCAAAATCGTCTGAAACGTGTATATAACATCGATCGATGGGACCGAAAACCAAAAAACCAAAAAACTTGGAAAAAAACATTCACCCCCACCAAAAATTACTGAGGGTCGCAAAAAAAAAGGTATTCTCCCGATTAGCCCGACTTTTAGGTCATGTGCACGTTAGCGGAATGCAAGACAATATACGCGTAAGCATGTATTATTAGCAATATATGTCTCATTAGTTTGATAGTTTGAAACCCTTCTCCTTGCTACATCTCACTTGAGATGTATCCTATATAAGTTCCAATTTTTTCAACTCATCTCATTACGAAGAGTTTGTTCACCAATTGTTGTACAGAAAAGGTACAAAGAACAACACCATCAGACTGATTTAGTGCTAAAGCGCCGAGTAGATAAGTATTTAATGACATTTTGAATTGATGAAATTCAAATATTTCTGTAATGCTGCGAAAACATTACGTATGGGACATTTCGTAATGAACTATTGGTTATTCGGGTATAAACGAGAATACGCCTTGATTAATTCTGGTTAAGTTCAAATAAAGACTTTGTTTAGTGCACTCAGAAGATACGTCTACTTTCTCGTGCTCCTTGAAGAGGACTGACTCTTTTGAGGGACTCTTGCATCCCTTAAACTTATCGTTATTACTCTACTATAAACAGAATTATATAAACAGTATCGGTGCGGCTTACCGTCATGAGAACTCTACTCATCATACTATTTAGACTACAGGATAAGATAGAGGTTGCTTTTTGTATATATTCCATCACACATCTGCAGTGTGGCATATTCCAACATGAACAGTATGTAGAATTGTTGTAATCATTGTATGTCGGGAATCTTGAAATTTCAACGTTTCTATGATATGTTGTATAAATATCACACACGACTCAACAATTGAAAATGAACGCAATAGAAATGCAGTGATTTTTCGTTGTGATATCTTCAGAACGCTAGGATTGAGACATTATCGTCAACATTCCGGATGTAATATGTTGCGAATGAAACCTGTACATCTTCTGAAATTTATGTAGGATCTAGGTGCGAGTGAGTAGACGAATAGGTATCGGGTGTGTGTGATAAAGAGAAAGACTGCGAATGGTGGAAGAAAGTGCGAGAGAGTGCGAGAGAATGCGATACGTAAGTGTGAGAGAGGAGGAATGAATGCAAGCCGTGACTGAGACAAAGAGTGCAAGGCGTATGGTTGAGAAAGAGATAGAATGTGTTTATGAGTGCTTGAGGGTCGAGGGTAGTTGGAGGGTAAGTTAGTTGGAAATTAGCAAGCGAAGTGTGAAGACGTATTCTGGAAATCTTAATAAATTGTTGAATGTTAATCGAATGTTTAAATGATGGTGTCTAGTTGATTCTTATTCCTCAAACCTCCACAATATCCCACAAATTCTACATTTATTATAAATAAAATGTCAGTAAATCAATAATACAATGAAATAACAACTATAATGTTTCTGTGACGTCTTTTAACTTCTTCCGTTGTCTGGGAGCTGGCTGTTTATAGATTTATAATACACAATCACAATACATGTCTGTATTCGGCCAATTCAAAAGTCTGAGAAATAAGAACTCCTGTGAAATTCAATTTCTCTCGTTTTAATTCTCTTCAACCTTTCTTTGTTATTTGTACACTACAAACAGGTCCCGTCCTGTTCTCAAGATTCAGTCGCATCATAGAGGAATTCTTCCCTCCTTATATTAATCGATTCCCTGTAGTAGAATTGATTATTCTCGAAAAGTTCGTATGCGATATTCCCAGTCTGATTATATCAGCCAAATTGGCGAAAATAAATTTAGTAATAGACGAGAAACTGAAACACTTTCGACAGTCTTTCGCAATTTCAGGAAATGCAAGAATTTTCCACCACAAAGTTTTCATACGTTGGGGTGTCGCTGACAAGAAATAATCATCGATTCATCGAGTAGAGATGAAGTAAACAAATAAATACACGAAATTCTAAGATGATATTCGTTTATTTCAGGAATGTCAGTTGTTTCATGTTGTATACAGAAAAAAAATTAGAAACGTACATCGTGTAGACGGCAAGATAACGCTACACGAATAGAGTTGAAAAACTCGTTATGACATGGTTGGATATTTGAGGTTAAGCGCATCCTTCCTTCGGCGAGTGATCATTTCGAGTAGTTCGCATTTATGTAGTGGAATAATACGACCAAAAAGAACAGGGTGACCCCAAGGATGTTAGAAAAGACTGCCAATTGTACGTCGGTGATCATCTGAAATTGATACAAAAGGACCACATGAATCCTGCGATTTCTTACACGTGACTCTGTATAGCCATAGAGATATAGTGCCGGAATCTTTGGTATCAAGTTACACTTTGTTCTAATGTTCCGAAGCGAATCAAAGCGTGGATCCGATTCTCTCGTATTTATAATTTGATATGCATACCTTGGTTTCTTCCGGCTACTGTATAGCAATAAGAAATATCGCAAATTGTCAGAGACACGTCCTCTTATTTACGTGGCACGGCGGCAAGCAGACTGCGGAGAGACGCTGCGTTCGGGCAACGACAACCACGACGCCCGATGCTCGTTCGATAATCGAGGACTCGAAATTTTAGCCGCAACCTGTTTCATTCATTGTGGAAACTGGCATACTTTATCAACGCGGATCACAACGCGGAACGAGATACGAGGTTCCTTCGAAACGCGATAGATGGCTCTCAGTGTTCGAAAGCTGCGACACACTAGGTCTGATTGTATTTGAGAAATTTCGCGGAAGGGGGTCAGGCGGATAGTTTATGGAATTATCATCTCAGCTCCCACGTTTGCAGAACAATACAAGTCAAGGATGTACCGATAGATCTGTTGATGTTCGATTTGCATAATACGTCCGATTGAATTAGAATCCCGTGGATCAATATCATTTATATTTCAATCGTCCCGAAAACGTATACACTGAATTACGTATACACAAGGAAACCAACAATTGATCTGAAACGATTTTAAACGTATCATCGGAGCGGTTATTATTCCATTTCGAGAATCACTACAGATCTACAACGAAGTTCTACATCTTTAATTCAGGAGATTGGAATCTAATAGCTCTTAGGATTATTTCTATTTCGAAAATAATATATTCTACCGCTCCGGTAATCCTAAGATCGTCTGTATTTCATTCTAAATTCAAATTAGCAGCCGGCTCCTACCTACTTCCTTCGATCAATCGAAATGGAAAGGCTTTTCTCAAAGGCGAGATCGGCGAGTTTCGATAAGGATATATGGCCTGCAGGCAGCGACCATCGCCTTAATGCGAAGATAATGGCGTGTACGATCAATATACATGAATTTACAAAAGCTTGATTCACGTAACCCACTGGCTAGATATGCAAACGACAGCGCAGGATTGGAATTATCCGATACAGAAACTTTCGTACGAAACAATCTGCGACGAATTCGATAAAATCAACGGCATTTGCCACGATCTTATACATAGTATATGTATACCCACAAGTAGAAGACCTTTGATGTCCCATTCTTGATCCGATCGATCATCCTTCTTACCTCCTAATATCCCCGGGCTGGTAACGTGATCTTAAACTGCAGTAAAACAATGCAGTACATCGCTATCGAGGAGGCATACTGTAAAAACGATTTGAACCTATATGGTATGTATACATATATGTGGTACCCGTGTGTGTATACAAGTGCAATTGGACAGAAGTTACAAGGCGGAGAAAAAGAAAATAAATGAGCTATGAGCTTCGGGTGGAATTTTTTCATCGCAAAAATTGCATTTCCTTGATATCCATGACATTTGTTGTTCCCACAATCGTTTCTGATTCCGAGTTCAGTGAGTAATACCGTCGATCAACTCGCCGGTACATACACCCTGTACCCGCCTTATGCTTATGCTTGGATTGAACTCTTTTTTAGAAACTTGTTTCCGCGCTGGTTACAGCGGCGCTGACGCATTAATCAAGTCGGGCAATCCAACGAGCCGCATGCTGTATATACTATACCTGTGATTTCGTTGTCGGGCACAGTTGTTGTATCCAATGACAAATGACAGTTTTTAGAAAACTTTGTTATATACCTTGACAAACTCGTGATTAACGGATGTCACCGGACACCAGTTTCAACGCGCTAAATTCAAGCCCGAAAGTTAAGCGAACCGCTTCTTAAATTCAATATCATGACCGGTTGTCATTTTCAACGGCACTACAGTGGGTCTGGGTGACCTATACGGCCTATATATACCTATACTCAGGATACTCACGGCTGTAAGACTTCGTCTTCCGATAGTGAAATTTCCACCTACCACGAGCTCCACTTTCTTGGCGTTGATGGAATTAAGGAACGAGTAGACCTAGCGAGGAAAAAACTTCGTTCGAGAACCCCGTACACCTTGTCATCAACTATCTGACAAACTATATAGGTATATAATTATGATAGTCTTGCCTCCTTAGCGTTCGCGCGTGATATTCTATAGAGGCGAAGTTCCATGAGATCGTTTACGAAGCCGTGGGTGATTTCCTCTTCCAAAAAGTGAGCCGAATCACAAAACCCGTATGTGTGAATACCAAAGTAGAATATGTTGACAAAAAATCCAGCCAATCTTGCGTAGGAGATCATGGCCCGACGAGAGCTAAGTATGTGCGAGATATTGCAATAAACTGATACGAATAGAGAGCAATAAGTAAAGAAGTTGTACACTCCGTAGATACAGCGCATCGATGAAGACATTTTTTCTATCAGGGTGTAAAGGTGCTCCCACAAATATTTGTAACGTCTTATCTCAATGTGGATTGGTTTCTCCCTTAGCTCCTGAAAAATGAGAAGATTTATCAAATGTATGTATGTATGTATGTATGCATGTTCATCAAACGCGTATCTATAGGAGAGATGAACGGGTAACGAGAAGAGACAAGAGAAAAAACAAAAAAAAACAAAAAAGAAAAAAGAAAAAAGAAAAAGTGTCGAAGAATAAATACGATTTCCTACTTTTCTCATTTTTTCTCGTAGGTTTCTGGCCGCATATACGAAAGCGGTGCACTGAAGGGACCACCAGACGCCGAGGTAGGTGTAGAGGGTGAGGACGTGGTAGAAGCCGACAGATTCACGTAACGTGAAGGCACCCATCATTACGGTCTGTGCTACGGGTAATACCACGGCCATAACTGTTCCAAGACTCACGGTTGTTATGAATCTAACACTGTAATCCAACTTCATTGTACTTCCGGTCACCAGCAGGAAGTGCTTCTGAAATTTCATTGAGATGAGATTGGGTTCTGCACAGTCCCGTGCGTAAGGGAGCCCTTGCAGTAAGTGGAAATGGTGCACACTGTTGATAACTCGGCGTGTACCGTGTGTCCTTACGAATTCGAGTCCCTTTCTTTTTACCTGAAATCCCGTCCACGCTGTGAGGTATTCGGCAATGCGTTTGCAGGATGCTATGCTCACGACTTGGTCCAGCCAATGAGGAGCGAGAGTGACTAGGAATATCAGAGTGAAAAGATACTCGTCGAAGGGAAGTTCGGGGTTTTCGAAATTGAGGACCTGGAACGGTGGGTATAGGGAATCGATATAGGTATAATATGGGTGAATTTTCAACAATCCTAAATCTCAATCATACCTTGATATAGGTCGAGTACATGACTGCGTAGGACGTCGCGACGTAGATAAGAATGGAGTAAAATGTCCTCACGGAAATCCATAGAAATTCGTACGTGCCTGTATTTTGAAAATTGATTCAATCAGTTTCTCGAATCAATCATACGATCGCTCCATGAGACTCCATAGTCGTGTTAACTTTCATAGGTATAAGGAGGAGAACAACAGGCGCGAAAGCTTGCCCGCAGAGATTCGTGACTTTGTGCAAAACAAATAGTGCCCTGGTTTCGTGGCTTATGCCTATGGAGTTTATGTTCGCTAACGCATAACGAGCTTGTAGATTAATAAACCGGCCTGCTTGACACTTTTTATAAAACTACCGCGAAAAGCACTCGTTGCAACGGAAGCTAGTGTAAACTGCATGAATACATGATACGGTACACGTATGTATGTATGTATGTATGTATTCATGTATGTAGTACGTATGTGCATACATACTACATACGTATTACAATATATGCTTGGAACGCGAATGGAAACGTTTAATAACACGGTACACGGTTCACGCTTGAGTAGAGCTATTACGCTTTCAGCCGAAAATAAGAGGCTCCGTTATTTCGCTGACCACAATGATCACAAATCAACGATCATCGGCAACTATGATTATAAAATAACACAGAATAAAAGGGGAATAAACCTTCTGAACTTCGATATAGCGGAAAGACGCCGGTGGCCAGCCCAAACCAGATCAAAACCTTGCTCGATTCGTAAAAGGCATCTTCAAACTTGTTGCCGGCCCTTGGTCCGACGTGAATGAGGCTCATGATGCGACTAATCGTTATTCGGGTTATTCCCGTTGTCTTCCTCGGTTTAGCTTCCGCCCGCGAACGTTTTGTCACTCTGCACCGACGACGATGATGATAGAGTCTATTCGACGGACCCGATCCGCGCTATTCCTTGATTACCAGGCGGTCGGAGCAATACTCCAGTTTACTATTAAAAGCTCGTTAGTATATATACCCACTGTCGGAGTGTCTCTATTATTTGATGGCACGGAACGTTGGATCGTACGGAGAGAATAATTATCATTGGAACCATCGGGGTAAAATAGCTTTTAACAACTAATCTGCATATGTGATTAGTTGAACTCGTGTATAATTTTAGGTATGCGGTACGGAGTTCTCGGTATGCGTAGTATACCTACACACACGCGCATATCAGACCGATAGTCGTCCTTCTCGATTTTCAAAGTTGTGCTCCAAAATATGTTCTGAATGCAGCTTTTTTCGTCTCTATTTCTCATTCGTTCGGACGGCTATAGTCACCGAGCCTACCTAAGACGAGAACCGGGAACCGAGAATCCGAGAATCCGAGAATCCGAGAATCCGAGACGTTTACGATCTTCAAGTTTTCTCACCTCTCAACCAAGATCCAGCGTAAACGACGTCGCAAATTAACCCACATTAACATCCTTCGAATCATGTATCTGATACGCAGCACACGCCTACCCGTCAAGTATACGTCAATGGAAGAAATCGAAAATTATGAGACAATCAGACTCGTGAATTTGGGTATTTGGGAAACATTAGGTCCGGATATCATTTCAAATGGTACGAAAAGTGGGTACGGTTGATCACTCCGTTACTTTCCTGAAACTGTACAATGTAAAACACAATCCTAGAGCGAATCCCGGCGAAATCGGTCCAACTGCAGTAGGTTACGGGGCTATGCGAACGGTTGCGGGGATATCAACACTTCTTCAGAAACACGTATTCACATCCCCTCGGCATACCCTTGGACCGATTGTCCCCAAATCCAATATATGATCTAAAAATAATTCAAGCTATTCGCTCACCAAATTTGATGGAATATAGTATATCGATTTATTCGAAAGTTATACAACATCGCGAAGAACTAATGGATGTCCCACTTTCATTGGGACACTGAAACCTGTAGGTGTATACGTATACGCGGCTATCCCCACATACACATGCTGCATCGCATGCATCTGTCAAATTTTGTCATTAGCTATGATTAAAGGCAGAAGACGGCTTCGGGATGATAAACGTCGGCAATAACGAATAACCATGAATGTATTGCTATAAGGAATGAGAGGCATGTATGTATGTATGTATGTATACATACGACGATACACACATATGATCTCTGGGGCAGAAGTTTTGGTAACGCAATCTTTCAGAGCGTTCCGTCATTCCGTCCTTCCGTCGTTCCGGCGTCGGTATTAACAATACGAATGCAGAGGGGTGTCACGGTGGGTGACGACCGGCTGGTCGGTCGCAGTCCGTCGACGGGCATTTCACATTTGCAAATTTTTTTTGTCCCTATCTTCTTTCCTTTCGACTCTTGTTTCATGCGACGGAGCCTGTTTGTCCCTCCGCACCGCCGCACCGCCGCACCGCTCCACACCGCTCCGCATTGCGTTGCGTTGCGTTGCGTTGCGTTGCGTTGCGCCACGCTGCACTGCACTGCGGCTGGCCCCCTTCACGCATTTCGCCTTTCGGGCATCAACTTCCGTCCTCATTTAAATAAAGTGGGTATGCATAAAAAAATGAAATAAAAATAGAAAACTAGCTCAGGTATGTAGTACAACTTGATAAATGATAAAAACTGACGACGTTTTTTGTCTGAGAAAAATTCTGGCATACGACGATCTCCCCGAAGGATGAGAAATGGTACACCTGTACATTTATTTTTCACGTAAACGGAACACCTAGTATATAAATATAACCAGGTAACCGGGTATATACCTATATACCTATACCTATACCTATACCTATACCTATATACATACCATATGCAATGGCCAATGGTATATATGGTATATATAGGTATACTTGCGCACGTCAATGTGTGAAACTGTCGTACATGCTGCGCACACAGCGGACCCATGCATAGGTATATTCTACATACATACATACCTGGTTACACACCAAGGCACATTTGTTTAGCTGAATTTTTATCTGAAGCGTGAAGAGAGCCTGAATAAAAAGCATAGTAGTCATAAAGTGGTAAATAGGCTGACCCATTTACCTTCGCTTATCGTCGTACGGTGGGTGCGATGATTCAGAGTGTTGAACGCGGGCGTTCCGTGGCTGCTGACTAGTGAAAAAGCCATTAAAACGAGAACCTGAGTCAACTGAACTTGGATAGCAACGCGGTGCGACGACGACGACGACGACAACGACGACGACGACTGCCTGGTGAGTATATGGTAGAACGTTTATAATCGCCCCCCCCCCCCCCCCCCCCCCCCCCGCCCGAGTTCCCTTCGCAACAGCATCGCAACAGTATTCGACCGTATTTCTTTTCCAAACTCCTTTGAATGTTTTACCTTTTGTCTGACCCTCCTCCCCTCTAAACCCACACGAGAGAGCGGCAATACCTTTCCTCTTACTCATTCGTTAGGAATTCATAATAGAATGCGCTCGACAAATTTGTACATAGACATTCTTGACGTCCAGCAGCTGATTTGATCGATGTCCAAGGCCTAGGGTCACGAGAAGGCCCGGAATATGCGGTGGATACGATAGCGTTGAAAACATAACCGAAGCGTCGTACGAGAGGGTGGAGATCCGTTTCTTTTCAAATGACTGGTATGTATATGCAGGTATGTATGTATGTATGTATGTATGTACTACGTATACGTTGCGAAGGGATATTCTATTGACTCAAAATCCGTTCTTTGACAGCCGATTATTACTAGGTATGTATGTATATGTATACCTATACCGCAGTGTGCCTTGTGAACCGAATCGGCGTTCTGGGTTTCAGAACGTGTCATCATGATCGTGCGGATGCGGGGTCGACTCTTGGTTGCGTCGGACTGCAGTGCTCCGAGCTCTGGTGCAATTTTATTTTTCAATTCCGGGGCAGTCACGCCCGTTGAGGTAATTTGTCAACGGTCGAGCGATCGCGCCCGAGCCAGTAGTGGGTGGGTGGTAGCTCCGGCCATCACCGCGTGCAGTAGAACCTCTATATCAACCTGAAAGTATTCTATAGCGGAAATATGTATAACCGAAGGACCGCTCCTGTGGTCCTGAGAAATAAACGGGATCCATCCGCCATGTATGGTATATGTAATATACCTAGGTATACTATATGTACTACCTATATGTAGGACCCTGCGGATTCTCTAGCAAAGTGCGTCGTATATACCTATATAGCAGGTTGAGCGGATAGCCACAGCCTCCGCAGGGCCGCAACGCGTAGAACACGGAGCCCTGGCGACGAGGGTGACTTGGCAGCTATATGCGTGAAAAATGGGGCGCCGAATCGTCGTTGGAAGCGTGAAAAATGATGGGCCTAGTTAGAGTAGAGCGGTGCTGCAGGTCGTGGGGCGACTGACTGCATGGCCGGTTTGTCCTACGTATTTTCCCATCGACCAATGATTATGTATACGTATATGAATGAAATATCGCGATGGGCAAAGTTAAATCCGTAATCGTACCTAGTGTCTGGAATTGAGGTGACCGCGAGGAGTTGAACTATTGAATAGTATACGCGGATGGACTGTTCATTGATCGTTGATATCTTTTCATCGAAAAAGAGGTAATACCTAGCTGGAACTTTCCCGCCCCGGGTTAGCGTTGTAGGTGAAACCGTAAGACACCTCATTGTGTCGTATACCATCTGTAAATCATTTATGTATGTATGTATATACACCATACATGTATAAATGTACGCAGTTATGAGTGTGCTGTGTCATATTATCACGATAAATACCGCAGAGGCGCTTATACCTGTGTATTATGATGTGGCTAAACTGCAAGAGGATTATGCAGAGTTGACAGTTGCTATATCAGCTATATTAGCTATTTGCTATTTGCTATTTGCTATTTGCTATTTGCTATTTGCTATATGCTGTTTGCATACACTTACACGCTATGTGCATACGTGTGTCCTATAGTGTCAGCTGCTGATTACATCGCGAATGATTGTGAAGAGAATTTTCAACTGCGAAATTGCATCTGGAATTGAACGAAATTCGAAGTGGACAAAAATAAGATTCGAAGACGAATCCAATGTTTCAATGCAAATTCAATGTATACGGAACGAAGGTGGTAGATTTCGGAACGGTTCGTCTCACTGATAACGTGAGTCCGGTTTCATGGAGACTAATGCCATGACCCAAAGCTAAATACAATATACGTGCATGGTTGTTTCTTATTTTCCCTCTTCAAGTCTCTCGTTCACATCGTTGTCTATGGTATATGCCTGGAGATTTCCAATTTTAGGTAGAATTTTATCATAATCAGACTCGTTTTTCCGTATCAGGTACTCGGAGAGCATTATGGAAACGGTTCTGACGGTATGGGGATACAGTCTGATTTCCTTGAATTTCCTAAAAAAAAAAACCTCAATCAATAACGGCACTGGACTGCGACATATCATATTCGAGTATAATGGTTCCAAAATGTGTGAAAGAACGAACCGACCCTGGGTTCCAGTTCCACCATAATTAGCTGTCTGGTCTGAACGGCGGCCACCAGCTCCACCGTGTCTAAATGAATTTCACCGAATCGTGTAAATATACAATTAATGAAACTGAACTAGCTGATACACGTACACATATTCGCCATTCGGCTGTTATTGACAAAAGCCGGACATTGGTTGTTCCAAAAATTTCCGATTCCGCTGGCCCGTCGACCGCTCGAAAACTGCAGACCAATTCTTCGGTCGTATAACACGAGCCCGGGGATGATCGTCGCTCCATTGGCGATATTGTCAGGATACGCGAATCCTATGTACCCGGCACTTCGTGATATCAGCAAGGTTTGGTGTATACCATGGATAAATATAGGTGTGTACTACATACGTATATGTATACATCTATGAGGACTCTCACCGATATACAAAAGCACGAGCGAGCGTGACGAATGAACACGGCTGGCAAGAAGCAGCGCCCGGGCCTCGGTCTCTTAAATTTTCATCGTATGGCCGATTGGGTCGCGTGGGTCTTGTAGGCCCCAGGGCCTGCTCGCACCATACGCGCATGTTATACGCCACACATAACCATAATAAATACGTATACGCACGTGCGCGTATCCATCCGTATGGTATATCGTATAATACATATATATATGCACAATAATTGTATAGTGTATATGTATTAGCCGTTGGTCCCCTGTACATATTAATGATCGTTTGGGTCCGTGTCCATCCGATATCGCATTCACGGTGTGTAGTCCGCGCGTGGGTCACCGGACACCGGCCCGGCAGGTCCCCGGGAGCCACGGGACCCGCTACTCTCCCCTGGGATCCTACAGAGAAACACATGCGGCTAAGAATTCTAATGACCAAGAAAGATATCGACGTGGATTGTATCGGACTCGCGTCTATCATAGAGACAGTAAAAAGGTATTTTATCGGACCGGAATATGATCGTTCCGCGTACGCCCTCTTCCCCAGTCGTAGCTCATATCGTTCCGTCGACGTTGCCGTCCTCGTCGGTTGACATTAGTTCAGGGGCAGAAAAGATTGATCTTGTAGAAAATCTCACTGTTCTATCTTGAAATGAGAATTTTTAACGGCAGTACCAATGGACCGGGTGTGTCACGAATCAGGGAATGAAGGGGTTCGGAATCGGACGTGCTTTGTGCATGTACCGTGAATTCCTGCTGTCCCATATGTTATCTGTACAGTTATTGTTTATTTTTTCCCCGATCTAATGAATTTCGGATGAATCAGCTGCAGCTCTGATATCGCACAAAGATATTGTGTCGGTTGAATTTATCTGTCACCTTCACCCAGATGAAACTACTTTTTATCTTCACCTACCTTTTGCCTGCGATTATCGTGCGAAGATAAGATCTATGAGTCACACTATTTTATAATTTCTTTGTTTTTTTTTTCTTCTCTCTCTTTTTTGGATCCATTTCGCACTGCGAGGTCGACTATGTCGGGACGCAAAATTAAACGAATTCAGCTATACATATATTATGGTAGGTGATTGAGTTGGGAACCTGAAGCAAGGTATATTATTTGAAGATTTGTTCGAATTGTGACCCACGGATAATGCAGGGTTTTATTACTTTATACGAGAAATGAAGACAATCTCATATCTTCTATACCGATATTATCCAACGGAACATTCATCTTTTGTGCAATCTAGGCGGGAGAGAAAAAAACAATCATAGAAACAAGTGAATGAGAGGAAGCCGTACGAGCCAGAACTTCGATGCGATTGAAATTTCGTTACGAAATGTTAGAAATTAGACAAAATCAGAAGGATAATAGTTCTCAAGTAACGATGCAGCGTTGTTATCACCTCGAGCGGTGTAATCGCGTTGTGAAAGTATCTCGATATAGCTGTAAGCTACTATACAAGAGTAGTCCGTGTTATGTTTATGAATTTTCTCAAAAAAGTACACATCAGTATCGATCGCGACCTCACCTCGCGCACTACAATGGATTTATTCCAATTGAAATAACAATAAATGATTGATATTTCATCGACAGCCGCACGAGGTATCCGATTCGAATGGAGGTCGTGAGGTTTTTTATCCCGCGCGTTATATCCTCCGGTCTTATCTATACCGATTACAATTCACAGTATCGCCCGGTGCTGTGCGAGTGGGATGGGTATTTATGTATTTACAGTAAACTTTTTCTCCCAATTACTTTGAGGGAATGGTCGAAGTATGACAAGTATTTCCATTTTGTCCCCTGCCGACGGCCGAAAAAAAAATAAAAAAAACAACACTTGAATGGAACTGAAATTAATTACAACTCCAGGATCCCTCGTGGCCGACCGGAGATCGGGGATCGGGGATCGGGGATCGGGGGTCTCGACTCATTTATTCTCGTAAATCTTTCGTCTCGTACCTAGTTGTGAATCGCCAGGGCAATGGATCGACCGCAGGTATGCGACGAAGGTCTAACCGACGCGACGGTCGGGGTTCGAGTCTCCTGCACGTTGGGACTGAGTC
Organism: Tenthredo amoena; assembly: GCA_963966615.1. NCBI lineage: Eukaryota > Metazoa > Arthropoda > Insecta > Hymenoptera > Tenthredinidae > Tenthredo > Tenthredo amoena. The sequence goes on from OZ016483.1 coordinate 22,671,727, forward strand.
ATACGCGTCACACGTGTATGACTCATTGTCAGACTATAACGCACCGCATCGTATGAGCTAGAACAGTACCGGGTATAGGTATAGTTGTAAGCGTGTGGTGTAAGCGTCGAGTGCTTTTCCAACCACATTCTCATTCCAGTTGGAGTATTGTCGGAGGTTCTTTTATAATTACACTCACTCGTCGATTTCACTCTCGTTCGGGCACCGCGCGGTGACTAATTCCGCAATATCGCACCGCCAGTTCCGCACCCCCTCGCCGCACCCGCAACTATATACGCTCGTTACTATCTCTCCCGCGAGGACAATACAAGGTTTATAGATCCGTACACGTGTACGTTTTCGCCGATAGTCTTCGAAGATTTGAATACCCCATATATACATACGGGGCATTCCATGACATCTCGATCAAGATTCTAAGTCGATGTCTCTGATCGGCTTTATGATTTTTTGTATGAAAGTACACGACGAAAAATGCAATCGCAATTTTTTTTCCAGAATTTTTCGACCCAGCGTATCTGACCTATAATTTGAAAACTTGAAAAAAATACCCCCATTTTTTAAAATCTGAAAAAATTCACAAAAATCTTATGAAATATAACAAAATTTTTGACGCCTATTAGAACATGGAGATTTCATCACATTAAAAGATAAATAACAAAAACTAAGGAAAAAAAAAAGAAAATCATTATTGGATTGCATTTTTGACATAAGAATGAACATAAAAGCTCATTATAATATAGTTGAATAAGCTCATTATAATATATTTATGCGCTTGGTGCTCGTCGGGGCAACGAGCCTTAGTCCCCAAATATAACGCAATTTGGAAATAAGTTGCGGCAGGGGAATTGGAGCTTGCAATTTCATTGCGGCACAGGTCTATGTAGTATGTATACATATTACATACATAGACCTGTATATGTTTCACCGGGCAGTGTATCTGTTTACAATGCGATTGCTTTAATTCTATTCCCGTGTTGCACCTATGTTCCATACATAATTTCGACGACAATGGGTAATACTGGTAATAGTCGGAGGGACACGTGCCTCACACAGCTGTTTACCTGAACGAGAGAAGACGCATCCGTCAACCGTGGAGTGCGGGGCGGTAAAAGACCAACCTTGAAGAGCCCGCAGTCCGGTCTTAGAATTATCTGGCTATTCGGTCCGGTCCACGCGAGGATTATCGGGGCACCAGCACCTGGGTGTCGGTTTCCACTAGCTACGAAGATGCTCCTCGATCCCGATCTATCGAGCCTCATTGAGTTCCCCATTATGCGGGTGCGGCGCGTCGCGGTACGCGATCAGAAGGGACCGTCCCCGAGGTATCAACAGGATCTTGAAACGTGTCTCCACTCCACGATCTCTGCACTTTCGCCCAACTAAATGCCAAGTTTTTTCCATCATCGAGAAAGAGAATGGAGAAAAATATGACTGAAACCATATACACATTATATGGCGTCCATTTGACGGACTGAAATGACCGCGTGAAGTGAAAGAGAGTTAACCGCAAAGTGATCGGCTCTATGAATTAGCATAGTACGGTGGTATTCTAATGATAGGTCCGTGTTTAGGATGTGCTCGCACACGCACAGTCGCGCACGCGCCGGATGTGACGTCACGGTGCGTGTGGTCTCTAGAGATGCAGGCTTACGATAGGCGTTTGTTTTTACCCGTCAAATACTCCCAGAGTTATACACCATCGCTATTCCTGCTACACGTCTAGCATGTACGGATGGGCTCGGATGGGATGGCGCCGAGTCGCCTCGTCCTGCGGTAGGAGATGAGAAATAAGAATATCCTCGGCAAAGGGGGGGGGGTCAGGTAGTTTGGAATAGTTTTAATGAATTTTGAATAACATGAAACAACGGCGGCACAGACGCGTCCCGACGTTACCGTCGATACCCCGCTGCGCATACTTGTTACAGACAAACATGATTTTTTTGCATCAGATATCGAGTCTGGATATACTTGCTGCGAAATGAACAGAAAATCGTGTTTCTGGCATTAAAGCGTAGATACGACAGTACGAATACTTATGCAGTTGTAAACGCGATCTCATACAGCACAGCCCAGGTAGGCCGGGAGGCAGTCGATAATTCTACAGATAATTTAGACACGTCTTGGAGGTAATTAATTTCCCAGTTTCTCGGTTCCATATATTTATCCGGCTGTCAGTTTTCTTTAGCCAACTCGCGATTAATTACACCCTGCGCAAACTTCTTCTTCTTCTTCTTCTTCTTCTTCTTCTTCTTCTCCTTCTCCTCCTCTGCAGTAAGATAGGTATAACGTTTCTTATGCCTATATATACCTATATATATAAATATAAATATAATAATGCGTATGTGTATGTGCGTGCGTGCGTGCGTGCGTGCGTGCGTGTACGCGCCATCACATTTTTTCTACAGGGTGATTCACAATAAGTTATCAATCATATATTATACAATTATATAACCAATTTGGGGCGAAAGGTAGAAAAGTTGGAGAAAGAAGAAATAATGAAAGGAATAAAAGTGAAAAGAGCGTGAAGGGATTGGAACGCAATGGTATTATGATGATCGCGTGGACTCCAGCATTGATGAGAAATAATTATAGGTGATTATATAGATTATAGATTAATGACGAAATGATTAGACGTAACGATAATGGAAGACAACAGGAAGACGCTCGAACCAAAAACGGAATAGTCAGAGAACGAGAGAGAGAGAGAGAGAAAGAGGGAGAGGGGGAGACATGACTCGAAGAGATTAGTAGACGTTTAAGAAACGAAGAGGGGCCTAAGGAATATGTGAGTGTGGAGAGAAATTAGGGAAAGAGATACGACCGATGGACTGGGGACGTTTCCTACCCACCTCAGCACGTGATAATGCGAGCAGGTGCTCCACGGCTCGCACCTGTCCACTCCGCTCCGTGTTCCCTTTACCCCGGAGTATTCGACCGCCGCGTAAACCTCCGCCTCTCCCTCCCCCCGCCCCTTCTCGCTCTCGCCATCCTCTCTGCCCTATGGTTGTACCAGCTACCAGGTCCTAAGACACAGGTACCGTAATTTCTTCCAAGAAAAAGATTCGCGCGCGCCAAACCCTAGGACCCAAGGATCTACGCCTATAGTCATAAACGTGAAAGATTTCCGCCAGCTTTTCATGTGCCTGGCTGACAATGAGTCGGGATTCGGGAGATATCTGTATCGTGCGATAAATTGAGGGACGTTAGCTTTTACTCCTTTAATTTTTCCACTCCATGAAGAACTCGTTCTTCTTCCCTCAAGTGACTCAAACTGGATAGATAGTCCCCGCTGCCCCTGCTCCACTTTCCAATAATAATGGTTTTACAAATATAATATAAATTCGCTAGGATTCATTGCCTGTGACCGCAGCCCCGGGTAGAGCGAAATGACAGGTACAAAATTAAGGTAACATTGCTGAGGATTTACTCCGGCTATCGATCGTATATACCCCGGTAGGTAGGTAGGTAGGTAGGTGCATGGGTAGGTAGGTAGGTGGGTAGGCAGGCAGGTAGGCAGGCAGGCAGGCAGGCAAGCAGGCAGGCAGGCAGGCAGGCAGGCAGGCAGGCAGGCAGGCAGGCAGGCAGGCAGGCAGGCAGGCAGGCAGGCAGGCAGGCAGGTAGGTATGAACGTACCCACAATTGCAACGAACTCGGACAGGTGCGTTTGCCGGTACTTTTGGTACCCGATTCGAGGTCTGGCCCACTTGGTACCAACCTCTCGTCCCCGTAATGCCCGAGGCAATGCGAAGGAGGCCTTCGAATTCGCTAGGAGTTGTAAATCATTTAATATATATATATATATCGAGCTGGATCGAAGAGGCGACCATTCTTTTTAAGAAAAGTCTGACGAATGGTCCGAAAAAGTACGCCTTGGTATCATTTTCGTCCCGTCCCGGCTACCTGTACGTTTTCCCTCCTGGTATCTGGATTCGGGAAAAATTTTAATCCGCTCTCATTGAGCTTAACGTGCCGATTTACCGTTCCTTTTGGAATAAGAATTAATTACTCAACTCGACAGTATAATACAGTATACATACGCGTATATGTGCATATATAAATATATTTGTATATATTGTATATCTGTATATACCTGTATGTATATGTATACAGGTTTGTATGTAACAAGTGGTGGACTCGCAATTAAATATACGTTAATAAAATAATAAAGATTGCCCGGCACTCCGAAGTCTGGTCGGTTAGTTAGTGCCGATCAGCGTAGTAATTACATAGGTAAGTCAGTGCCTCCGTACGTACGCGATATATGGTGAAATAAATCTCTGCTAAGTAGAGATAGCGTTCGCAAGACGGTTTAATCGTTCTACGATGTATCCAGTTACCGTCCTGCTCCCCGTAGATACGTCACTTATTTTTACTACCGATCTAATGGCCCATATAGGTATATAGGCGTATGTGTCGTAATATCTGATCGTCGATTACCGAACCGGAAGTACGGAAACATATTCCCCTAGACTTCTCAGGTTCGAGCGTCTCCGATTGTCTTCCGTTTCTGTTCCCCCTTTTCTTTCTTATGAAAAAAGAACAAAAAAAAAAAAAAAAAATTCAAATTCGGTAGATAAATATTCTGAAAAAGGTGAAAAGACTTGTTACCGTTCCGTTGTATATTCCTGCGCAGTGTCCATTCGTGCGTGCAGCGGCAGACACAGTGCCTGTCAATCGAGCTAAGGAGCTACGAGAAATCGGGTTGCAGATTTTCCGAAAAAAAGGGGCCCGGCCCCCTGTATGTACCTGCGACCGCGCGCGCTACCTGATTTAAACGATTTAACGGAGACCGAACTTCGCAGGGTTTTTTGATCGAACAAATGAATTCCTGCGCCTTGTGCACGTCGTAGCACGGGTAGCAGAACGCTCACGCTTTCATTGTAGCCAGGAAAAATGAGGTAGACACTTTCGGAGTGATCTTTAACAAAGAGGGACTCCCTTCGTTTTCTCTACATCTTTGGCCGTACGCATCCGGGATCAGAATGGGAACGTGGAATTGTCGAGGGATAAACAAATGGGAACCGATCACCGTTTAATACTTCTGGTGAAATAAGTTTGTAGACTCGAAGTAACGAAAATGAGAGAAGATAAATGAAGTTGAGGATCACCCTGACCCAAATTTTTGGACAGAAATGGAAAAATTTTCGAAGAATCGATTAGTCTTACGGAAATCGTTTAGATTTAAAAGCCCAATAAGAATTTGTTAAGAAGCGACCGCCTAGCTTCCCTACGCCATTGGGGTTCTGCCGGAGTACCTACACCTATAGCGCCCCGGGGTTTCCTGCGTCCAGAGGATGCTGGCTTCATTTTGAGACCGGTCAATACAGGTAGTTTTCGAAGCAGGTAGGCAGGGTCGGTCTAATCAAGAGCCAAAGTTAAAGGAACGACATCTGCAGGTAACGGGTTATAATTAAATTGAAGGCTTGGAATCCCGAGAATGATAGGTATACCCAGAGCAGAAATTTAATGTTCGATGAGACCAAATCGTCGATCCTTAGGATCTATAAATCAGATGAATTAATGACCCGCTCGTTGCGAGGTATCGTCTGTATCTACGGTATAAGGTAGCTCCCATCGATATAAACCAAAACTGATTCGGATCTTAACGGCTTCACGATTATTTAACAAATTATTACAAAGTGGATTTATCGAAAAAGAAGAAGAAGAAGAAGATGAAGAAGAGGAAGAAAAAGTCTCGCCGCTGTATTATACCCCGCAGGGCCTCTTTTCGTCTAAAATTGTGGTGAAAAAGTGCGGCCCTTCGCGAGGAGGAGGACCAGCAGTCTCGGGTCAGAGAAAGATGAAGATACGGGGTCTAAACTCGTCAGCTGTTACGTCGATCTCCCTCCGAGAGGTCCGCGTCTTTCAATTTCCCCTAGAATGTTCGACAAGTAGAAGAAATCGAAAGTACAATTCACCGAAAATCCGGTTTCTAAACATTTTCATTCGCCTATGGAAATTTTCCGTCGTAACACGGGATCGATTGGATAGTTTGATAAAATAATGAGAAACTGCGGAGAAACTCACCTGCGTTGCATGCTGAATCCCGATCGGAGAATAGATATTTTTTGTTTTGCTTTTGAACATATCCTTTCGTCCTCAGGCCCTGTTACAAGGAACGGGGTCCTCTACGGTTAAGAGTCGAGCTCTCGCTCCTGCAGGAGAGATATAGTTTTCACTACCAGAGGCAAATTGTACCGGGATCCAGGGGGGGGGGGGGGGGGGACTGAAGAGGAAGCTATTGAAGACACCTCCTATTCCTTCGGACGTACGCGAGCCGTGACCTCCTTTTTGTATACCATCAACATTACCTTATACCTCTCCTTAGAAACCTTACTATAAGCTCCGTCGTTTCGAGCTCCGCGTTTGCTACGGTGGCCTTGGTTCTCTCACGAGTCCTTTTCAGGTCCACGTTCAGGTTTCTTTGTAAGTCCAGGCCTGTCCGCTGCACAATAACTCTGAGGTAGGTTCCATCTCAGGTATACACCTTGTATATACATATATACCGGCTATACATATACTATACTGTACCTATATATACATCTACATAATACCTAACTACATATACATGTCTCTGCGTTGTCCATTTCAAATACCACCCCGCACGCCGTACACACGTATTCATCAAATGAAATGAAATATAAATACCAGTAGTGGCTGGGTAGCTACCTCTATACCTATATACTTACGGGGTCGAACAAGGCTCGCCACCGAAGACCACTCCTGTGGTATTCGGAGAAGGAGGAGGAAAAGGAAAAGGAAAAGGAAAAGGAAAAGAAAATCACAAGAGATAACGTTTTCGGATACGTAAGAACGACATTTTTCGGGGGGGCGGGGGAAAGAAAAAGACTGCGCCATCCTTTCGATTCTTGAATGCTGTGCTACCGGAGGTGAAGAAGCTGGTCCACGTTTGAGGATTAAATTAGCGAAGAACGAGAAAGATGAAAACAGGACATGTTCGATGAGCGCAACACTGGCTCAATCGAGGGGCTCAGGGAGTACCTGAATAGGCCCTGAATACGTGCCCAACAATCTTCACCGTTCAATGTTAAATGATGCCCGATGGTAAGGGCGAGGAGAAAATCAATCCTGAGTGGGAAAATATTATCTTACGATTATAAAAAGGAGAAGAAAAAGAAGAAAATGTAAAACACGGAGATACGATTCTTTCGTTTCTCCAGCCGTAAGTCCGTGGAATGGAGGGTCAGAAAAGCGTATTTTCAAACGCAATTCATCGATTCCTGCATTTACTTAACGATGTCCGGGAATTTTCGAAAACCGAGCAATATATATACCTACATATTAGATCGCGATGATGTTCAGGTTCTCGATTCAGAAACGTTCGAAGAATATGGGTGCACGTCACTATACCTATATATGTATAAAAGCGCGTTAGCGTTCTCGAACTCGGACCCGTGTTACATACGGAGCTATCAATCTCTCTATAAGCAGAGATACCCGCCACCCCATTTATCGCGCGCGCGCGGCTGAGCTCTGAGTTGTGTGGCTTTTATAAACAGAGATATACCCGGTAAATATGTGTGCAAGAGGGAATTATGTTTGTACAACTGCTTCTCCCTACATCCCTCTCCCTCCCCCTCTCCCTCCCTCTCCCTCCCCCTCTCCCTCCCTCTCCCTCCCCCTCTCACTCTCACTCTCACACTCACTCTCACTCTCACTCTCACTCTCTCTCCCTCTCTCTCTCTCTCTCTCTCTCTCCCTCTCTCACTCTCACTCTCCTTGCCTGGCCTTACCCCCTTCTTACCCATTCGAACGTCGACGTAATTCTCTCCGACTCCCAGAGCAGCTGACCATTACCGTGTATGCTTGTACGGTCCGCGTATTACGAAAATATATTAATACATATTTGTAAGGAATTGAATCGAACCGAGTAATTTTCATTTCGGAGAGTTTCGTCAAGAATAAAATTTCCATTTTTTTCTCCTTTCTTGTCCTTCCTCGTATTTCCGGAGGACATTCATATCCCTGGCTCTGCGGAAGAACGGGGACCAAGGCCAACTATTCGAGAGTCCACTCGAGAGTCGATAAATTATTTAGGATATGGGTTGGTTTTGGTTTGCTTTCGAGTGCGTGCGCTGAAGGGGGCCTGTAAGTATTAGGGAGGAGGTTGCGTGCGGTATACATGTGTATACATATACAGTATGTATCGTAGTATACATAGGTATATACCATATACATATATACGTATATATATATATATATGTATATACCGATGAAATCAAGCCTAAACAAACTCAATGGGAAATCTTCCCTCCGTTCCGGAGGAGAACTTTCAAACAACTATACTTTCATATCTCGCGCCTCAGTGCTTAATCGATTCAACGGTGTAATACCCGGGCTTGCATATACATATATGTATAGGATAGGCACTCCACGTATAATTAACTCATTGATACAAACGGAGCTTAGAGTTCCTTCGGTTTTCAGAACTATGACGCTCCTCCTCCCGCAACTCCCTCGTAATTGTATAAAATTGCCAAGTGGCGCCTGCCTTACCTGTGACTGCATATGATACATCGTTCGCGTGCATCTGAAAATGTCTTTTTGTCACATGGATTTCATCGTTAGCGGAGTTCGAGTCCTCGAGTACAGGAACAGTTTTTGGTATCTACACGTCGGGTACTGTGTCGGGCGGAAGTGTACTGTTTTTCCCACCCTCTTTCCCTCTCGCCCTCTTTCCCGACTTATTGTTTATTTACCGAGCGAACGATAAAACATTGAAAAAGCATAGAGAAGCACCGAGAGCGGGTAAACGGGGGCGGTGGACGTGGTGGTGGAAGCACGAGTGGCGATCTAGGTCGCCCGGGCGGGCGTCGTGTCGGACGCATAAATCAGCTGACGCCCTTCGTAAACGCGCACACCTACATATATATATATATATATATATATATATATATATATACATATACACACACATGTATATGCCCACCTGTGTATACGCGTATGGTGTACACCCACCTATACACGATATGTGTACACTGCGGCTATTGCAGTGGAGAGAACGTATTGATGAATGGGGGACTTTTTTTCGGGGCTCTACAGTGTACTCCTATGTAGAGGTGATCCTGGAAGTTGCGTGGTTCTACATCAAGTATTGTCGGGAAAATAACGTGGAAATTAGAAATCAGTCGGAATCGCGAAAGTTGCCATCCAATTTCACCAGAAGTTCCACAAAGATTCGACAGACTCGACGTTTCTAGCCTCCTGCGCTGCTTATTCGTTTGGAAATTTCAGGTGGGGTGGGGAAGCAAGAGAAATAGCGCGAACGATATTAATCCGGTTCGAGTACTGCGTACCGACATCACGGAAATTTTCCGAGGATCCATCTCGGGCTGATAAACAACAGCTATTTGAGCCTTGGCCGCGGGGTGGTCGAGATGAGTGATACCGATTTCCCCTCGAGGCACCTCGATAAAAGCACACACTACCAGACACGCCCGCGCCAATTCAATCATTGATGATTCCACCATACTGCAGCCTTAATTTCGGGAGACATGCAGAAGTTGTACGATTCGTATAATCCTCGGTGTGCATGAGTCAACGGACTCCGTATATCGTCCGGCGTAAACAGAAGCCATATAGTATACGCAAAGTTCGATTTTACAAACTACATGCATTGCACAGAACGTTCGAGTACACAGATCTCGCGATACGCTGCGCACTTGGGATATATGCACGTCCACCAGGAACATCGGAGTGAATTTTCAAAGATTAATTCAACGGAGATGAAAGAGGCCTAATCCGCCCCCTCCGCCCCCCCTTCCGCCGCCGCCGCCGCCGCCACCGCCACCGCCACCGCCACCAACAACGTCCCTCGGCATGTCTCCTCATCGAAGAAAGATAGCGTTCGTATTTCCTCGCACGCATACGACGATCGCCAAGAGGTCTGTCGATATCGCGACGATCGTAGCCGTACGTCCTCTGTCATTATCACGCGCATCTCCATCCGCGACGGTCAACTCTTAACTCCAGGCCGAGCCTAATATTGCAACGTACACACCCAGGCTTGGAGAATCCCTGACCACTTTGGCAGGAGTGATGTAGACACACTGAGACTAGACAGACATCCGCATACGTGCATGTACCGTATCCCGCCGGGTCTATTTGAATAGAAAGCGGCAGGACTCTGATGTGAGCCTGGAGTAAAAACATGTACGAAAAGAAATGACCCGAGCCTCACCACTTTACGAAAAGAACTGGAGATAATCGTGGATGCATATATATATATATATATATATATATATATATATATATATATATATATATAAACGTAATATTGCCGGTTCTCTTTCAGCACCGTGTCTTCTTCCACAGTACCAACAGGGCGATGCTGCGGAACACCAGCTGCGGCATGTATGTAGCAGGTACCACTACCTCATCCCTATACGTCTCGTCTGGTGTGTATCTTTCTACTTTATTGCTGAAATTGGAGTCTCGTCTGAAGTGGGTACGTTCCAGAGGTGAAGATACACACGCGCAACGTATACAACTATACCCTGCGTACGCCCCTACACGTATACGTATATATGCGTATGGCACTTGTCGCATACGGATATAATAATACCGACGGAACACTGGCGGGAACCTGACGCGGCCAGGCAATTGCAAAGCCTCTAATTTATCTCCGGTAATTGGGGTAAGCCCTGAATATAATTACACTGAATTCCTCAACCCTTTAAGGACCGTGGACATACATACATATATGTATAATGTAGTACGTAGTACATATACACATCAACGTCATGCTTTTGTAACCTGCAGCTACGTCCGGGTCGCCCGCACAAACTTTTCCACACGATACAAGGAGATAACCATTTTTCCGCTGCTCGGTGTTGAAGGGTTTCAAACCCTGAGTATCGTAGGTTAGCGCGGAAGAAATTCACCCATTTCACCCGAACCACTTGAATTTTCATCTCTTTTTGTCCCTCGCAAGCCCGTTCGTAGTGTACAATCTGCATGCGCGTAGTATTACATATAGCTCGGTATCCAGTATACTATATGTGCGTGTGTATATCCGTATGACCGTATGTATCTCCGATAAATATCGCACTGAGTTATTGAGTCGTTGCGTAACGCCCGCACGTTGTTACGGCCATTATAACGGAAGCTTGAACACAGACGTGGCAAAGGCTAACAGCTAGTATCCCCGCCAGCGGTTTGATAATATCAAAAAGTTCAGTAGGTAGGTGTAACCCGCGCTTGGGTAGGTATATATTTTCAAAGAAAGGAAAAGCCAAAACGGTCACGGTAATGATAACAATGATAATAATGATGATAACTGGAACGCGCTAGCCCGGAAACCTTGGCAGTTCGAATAATGAATAATGCATAAGCCACAAAAAATATCGTTCACGCGGTCTGACAGGGCGTTTGAAGAGAGATGAGGATACGGTAGATATTTTGAAAATTATCCCAAACTCTCGACGAACTTTCCGTTTCTTCTTTCATTCGTTCGTCGCGGGACAGTTTCGGTAGAGTGCAAGAGAAAAGGGGGTGAAAAAAGAGAAAAAAGAACAGTAGAACGCCTATTCTGAAACATTACGTATGTACTACATACATATACATACATTAGGTACATACATACATGCACCTACCTATGTACCCGTCGCCTCTGTATGGATTCGTTCGCACATAGGTATATAGGTGGTACCTATAGGTATGTAGCAGGTATACATGCGGAGCACCTCGGCGTGCCCCGTATGATTGTAACAAATACGCATATATGCTTGAATTCTCGCGACGCCGCGACGGCGAGTCCAAATACGTCGGCATTAAGAGCGTGGCGAGTCGTGGCGAGTCGTGGCGAGCATCGAGCAGCGAGCAGGTGAGCCACACAGCTGCTGGACAGCTGGACCGATATCAGCTCGTGGATACAGCAGCGAATGTAGAGAGACTAAACCGCCTACCTTTTATTGATAACACGTGTCATTCGAAGAGTTACGTAACCGTCTATAGTACAGGCGGCCGGCCGCGCGGGTTCTCTCTATCCCCTGAACTTACCGCTGCCGCAGCCTGCACGTGCTGAAGAAATTGAAATTATCATCAAGACGCCAATTGTTGTTGATCTTTGACTTTGCCGAGCGTGCGACCCGCGACTTGTCTACAAATCCGAACCTCTTTTCATTTTCCGATCTTTCCAGCCACCTTTCTTTTCATATTCCCCGCCTATTTCTGTCATCTTCTCCTCGTGGTCTCGTCCCCTAAGTCTGCAGGAGCGAGGGAAGATAACCACGCACGTATCCACATTTCATCGAGACATCGGAGTTCGGTGCATCACACTGGAAGGAATTCGAATCGGTATCGGAGTACCTATCCGATTTTCGGCAAAACTAACACAGCCGCGCCCTGCGTCGGCTCTCGTTCGAATCCAAAATTATCCAAGTGTTACGGTCAAAGCCAGCTCGCTAGTCGCTACTTTCATTCTGGACTTGATTTGAGAACTTTTCTTCCATCTCCCGAAAAGTTCATTTGGGAACGGACGGAACATATACGGATGCGGGTTCCTTTGCCACACCGTCTCCGAATGAGTTCCCTTCGGCGATCCTGATTCCCCTATACCGAGGTAATAGCGATAAATAGATCGAGGATAAGTTCCAACTGGCAAATACCTATATCCCTGTCATATTCACCGGTGCAAAAAGTATTGCGTAACATTGGCACAATGGACTCACCTGCTCGACGAACAGGCCGGTGCCCTCCTCCTCTCGGCCACATCCTTCATCCGGCGCCCGGGTACACACATGCTTCGACCTGGTGAACGGATAGGGTTGAGGAGGGGGGCGAGGGGAATACTGCCGTGTAGGTGATACCCGGCACTTCGCGACCTCGCGCCACAAGACATTACAAAACTCGTAGGTATACATGCTGGTCCTCCCGATGGTGTTGGTCTTGGTCTTGGTCTTGGTCTTGGTACCGAACCTACAGGGGGAAAGATCGGCTTTCATACGGTTCTCACGGGACCCGAAGACGAAGCTCAAGGGTGATGACCTTACCTACCCTACCGCCACCGGCTCTTTAAACCCGGGCTGGGACGTCGGGTGGAAAGATTTTTTTGAAAATTTGTATCTTGTTTTACGTTCCGGCCTGCACTCGTGCGTGCGTGCGTGCGTGCTCGTTTATTCGGGCTACACGATATTCCGATCTGGACGAAACAGACGGTAGGTGCAGGAAAGAACCGCGTCGATCGAGTATCAGGACGGTATACCTTGCGCCCTACGTACGGGTACGAGATTTCAATTCGTTGGGGGGCGCTCCAGGAGGATCGCAGGATATTATTTTTGCAAGATTTGTATGCCGAAAGGTATCCGCCCGAGTCACTCTCGATCGACTTGACTTACTATCGTGGAAGCTCGAAGAACCTGCGAATAGGACGGAATTCGTTCTCCAGCCAGGAGAATAACAATAAAATTCGAAGGATGCGAAAAGCTCATTGATAAAAATCTAAATATTCCATTTCACCAAAATTGTGAGACAAGAATTTCAATTCCGTGGAAGGATCGGGGCATCTCCACTTTTTCTATATCCCTCTAAACTCGAACTTGTTATCTATTTATCGAAAGTTAAAATCGAATGAGGAGAGTTTCGCATTCAGAAGGGAAAACAGAATACGATCGTGTAAACACTATTCTATGTCTATTTCCTAGCGGTAAAGCTTCAAGGTCGGACTAACCGGCAATAGTTTGAAAGATCCTGTGCCGAGTCGAGATATAGTTCGAGGAAGAGAAAAAGAAAAAAGCTGTTCCTGAAAAGGACGAGTCACTATATTTTCGTTATTATTATTCCTTATATAGTATATATATAGTCTAGGGTGCTTTTTTTTTAGGGACTATTTTTTTTTTCGCTCCCGGCCTGAAATTTTGTTGGCAATGCTGAAAAAGAAATTCCCTCAAAATATAAGCCCTTAATATTAATATTAGGTACTCTCCCAGAACGTGAAATGATTTCTCATTTAAATTACATGGAAATTAAAATTATTTTTTTTCAAAATTCTATAACTCGGTGGCATTTTATGCTATTATATCACAGAAAGTTGCGAATGACTCAGCATTAAGCGCTCTACAAAAGTGCCAATTGCGACTTAACTGTAACTCACACCGGTGAGGCAGTACAGATCACTAAAAATACAAGAAATCTTACAAAATTTGATTTTAGTGTGAGTTACAGTTAAGTCGCAATTGGCACTTTTGTAGAGCGCTTAATGCCGAGTAATTTGCAACTTTCCGCGATATAATAGCATAAAATGCCACCGAGTTATAGAATTTTGAAAAAAAAAAATTCTAATTCCCACGTAATTTAAATGGGAAATCTTTTCACGTTCTGGGAGAGTACTTAATATTAATATTAAGAGCTCATATTTTGAGGGAATTCCTTTTTTAGCATTGCCAACAAAATTTCAGGCCGGGAGCGAAAAAAAAAAATAGTCCCAAAAAAAAAAGCACCCTAAATTATATACATATATATATTTCCGGTCCCGATTCTCTTTCCCGATAGCATGTCCACCCGCTCCTGCTGGCAGCCCCCCCCCCCCCCCCCCCCCCCCGCGGAAAGAGAAGAAAACTCGAAGAGATGAAAGAAAAAAGCGTATAGAGGCGAAGTTTTTCATTTCCGAAAAAGAGCCTCGAGGTCCGGTCAGTGGCGTAAACCTCTGTATTCCTACGATCGAATGTTATTCCACGTATGCATTTGTATTGTCCCTCTTCTTCTATACGAATACACTCTTTTCTATGTCGTCATATCATAGATATACATATATATATATATACTTTCCTAACTTTTTAAGCCCCAGTTTTTCTCGCTCCATTCACTGTAAACTGATTTTCATTCACAACGAAAGGCTTGGGGTGCAGAGAGAAAGATTGTGCGAACGCGTTTGACACACCGCGCCGGGGTGCACGGAGGTGTATTAACCGACGGTCAAAATTCACCCCCAACATGAATCTTCTTGAACAATTTAGCTTCCGAAAAGAAACAAGACATTGTCCACGGTACTCTCGACCGAAGCCACCAATGGCGGGACTTTCTCTATTTGCGTTGGTTGAAACAGATTTGATAAAAGGTAGGACACGGGGTCTTAATCTTACATTAGTGAGCGGTCCGCGCACCTTGTACTACACGATATGCGTCGACGTATGTCAAATAATCCGTACAACCAAATGAACCGGGTGCAAATACCTGATATGGAAAAGAATAACCACGGATCGTGCGTATGAAGAAAACAACGATAACCAAAGTGTTTCGCTTTATAATCGTTAATACGCAGATGGTGTGGCGTGCGTCCGCTTATCTATCGTTCCTCGTTCGTCCCTCGTCTCCTGCTCGCTCGGTATCAACGCGATATATGTATAGATGCGATGTCGCGCGTGATTGTGCGCGCGAGATCCGCCACCCGCTTCATTAACATTCGGACGCTCCGTGCTTTGGCCAAGGTTTTAGCCTCGGCTGATTGTGCACCGAGCGAACGGAGAACCGGCTCATTGTTACGGACACGAATGAGCGTTCGTCTTTTGTCTCATTATACATATATGTATAAATGGTTGAGGAACGGCTGACCTCGTTCATTTGTTTATCCATTCATTTGTTTATTTACTCACTCATTTACTTATTTTCAACTCTCAACCGTCTTGAACAGCTTGCGACGACGATCATCATCGTAACGGCACTAGGTGTAGCCTGTAGGAGCCTCGAGCCTCGACGTCACTGACCGTACCTATATCTTGTAGTACGCTATCGTCGTTCGATACATTGAGTACATTCAAACCGTTGGGTCGCGTTGACTCGAGCTTTCAGTCGTAGCATCCAACGATATTCAACATATATACACGTATACGCATAGCTATGTATGCATTTGTTCTCACTACCGACGCGTTTCACTGGCAGATAGTCTTCAGACTAAGTTAAATGACTCGTTTCATTCGTTTCATATTATTTATCAATTTGTTGTGAGAAATTTGATCGAAGATTAATCGGCGGGTGGGGGGGGGTACAGAGTTTTCGGAAACGATAGGACGGATGATTTTCGGAACTCTGTACTTACGTGCGTGTACCATTCAACTTCTTACTTCAAGATAGCTGTGATTCTACGCCGAAGGCGTCAGCATTAAAGTTCACGTCAATTACTTTCACGATTACTTCGAATACGATCTTTTTAGTTCGTTTTGCTTCTCGATAATCCATCTCCTTCCGAGATTCTCAACATCAAGGGGGGCCAGTACTGTGAAATAATTTTTACCATGCAAAAGCGTTGACCGATTCTGAAAAAGCAGCGTGAATCTCGTCAAATTACATCCACAAAGGACCACAAATCAGCCAGAAGAGTTTTGGACGAGAAAACCCGAGACTTGTGACGCAAGGAGCTTTTCTTTTTACTCACTTGCAGATGTAAGATGAAGAGGGTCGCGTAGCTTTTCCAAACTCGGATGTTTCAATTCCACGGTAGGAGACATTTCGCAGAACCAAGATACCGCGACCTGTCGCGTCGTCACATATCTTCAGAAATGAAAAATCAAATCTCAACGTTCAATTGAAACCTTCGATTTCGCTCGATACTTATTTCACCATCATCCCTCCATGCCTGAGTTGTTTCGTGATCAATCAACCCTGTGGTCCACTCACCTTTTCACTTCGCACCGTATATGATTTCAACGGTATATACCTATACATAGACAGATCCGGCAGCATGCCCTCTCAACGCGCATGTATAATGGATATACTATAATAACAATTAGACGTATATGGGAGACAAGACACGCAAAGGACTCCCGATCCGAGGTAATAACAAACAATATTGTGTATGTACCTAGTTCTTTCTCTGTCGCTCCCTCTTCACCACTTCCTGTGGCGCATTGACTCTCATATTCGCAGTGGTCTACGTTAATCGAAGCATGACGCGAGTTCGAAAACGTCAAGTGAACCGCAGCTCACCACGGAGTTCGGATAATCATCGAGATATTGAATTTCGCGTACGAAGAAATGAGAAACAAGTATATTCGTTATGCGATTTCCATTTGTTTTTCTTGAAGATAAAATCGGCGAATGAGGTGACGCGAAAGGATCGCGACATGTACCGCAGCCTGCGTGGGTACCCGAAGCGCTCGATATACATACACATACCTACTAAAATAAAACACGACACGTAGTTCGGATACAGATTAAGGGTATAGGCCGCCCGCTAACGCAGTGACCCAAAATGTCCAGGGTAACCCAACCGTTCGAATAGGGCAGCCCGTGGGGATCGGGAATTTTCTAGGAATTGCCGAACGGGGGCTTTCCGGTATCTGATCGTATAGTGGGCGTATAGGGCTCTTTAAAAATCGAAATTCACCCATCAGGATGTAGGTTTTAGGTTTCAAAGGAAGTGGATTGCGAACGACTATATCCCTCTATACACGGGCATTCGGCGTGGATGAGACCCGGTCACGGTGACATGTCCGAAAACTTTCCAATAATAACTGAAATTGTCGAGAAAAGAGACGCGTTTATAGGTGCAGGTTGAAAAAAATAAAAAATACAAATAATAGAATTATCCCCGATCACCGATAAGATTCCAAAACCTTCCGGCACGGCCAGCCTGCCAGCGGCTCACCGGCTGTAATGAAATCGCATTCCTTTTTTTCGAAATATCGAGGCGAGAATGGTTCTCTAATTTACTTTATCCGATTCCACCTTGCAGCGCGACCAATTAGTTCCGGTGTCCGGCCAACGTGTTTTTAGGGTAGAAAATTTGCTACCCTCGAATATCTCGGCGGCAGGTGAGCAGGTGAAAACGGACGGCCTTAAAGCATGCGGGATCAAGGTCCCGAAAGGTATAGGAACACAGGTGGTCAGACCGCGGTCAGTTGTTGTGTAACGGGTATATTATATACCTATACTCGTCTACCGGCCTATATCTTGCACAGATACAGTGCACACATCATTAATTAGCTACGGACACGAATGTAATGTTAGTACCGAGTACACAAACCATCAATGACATCGGTACGCAGTATATCCAGATATATATATATATATATGTAATATGTATAATAAACGAGATGTATATCCACGTTTACATACCTGTATTTTCTCGTAATGTGTAGTATATACCCAAAAACGTATCGTTGTGCAAACTCTACGGATACGACCCGCTTGCATGGTTAGAGCCGCTCGTTATACCCAATTCCCGATAGTGTTCAGCTACAAAGATTCCGGGGTAAACATTTTTTGAAACAAGAAAAATTCCAATTCAGGAATTGAGGCAAAGTCCTGCGAAAGAAGGGGGCGGATAATGCGGGGACAACGAAACTGCGTTTACCTACGTAGTACCTACTACCTACCCGCCGACTTTGGGACTAGCCTTGGCATTAACACGAGTCCGATATTCTGGTTCCCTCGGGGATTTCTCGGTGAGTTTATAGGTGTATACCCGCGGTGGACGGGAAGGGCCGAGTTAACACGGCAAGGGAGAAAGGTACGTAATTGGTAAGGAGAGGCTAACTGCCGCTTCCGTTCTCACGGGGTCTTGCAGCGCGATACTTGGCGGTCGGTTGGCCTAAATTGCGCGAACTGTTATATCCGATGGCGCACGGTATAAGTATATTATACCTAGCAAGTTCCCCGCGACCGCGAACTCTGCCGAACCCCACCATGCTACGGCCATCTCCCTTATCTTGCCCAGTCTTCGACTTCCTGCAGGAGTGAGAGGACCAGAGAATTGAACAAAGTAAGAAGAAACTCCCTATCCGTAAAATCTACGGTTCTCGGTCTTCGAAAGCTCCGGTCGAAGATCAGAGATGATCCTCGCGGTGTTGTGTATAAAATTCCTGACAATGATCTTCGGGTCCGAGGGCTGCGGAGCCTCGTCTACGTTCAGAATTTACTCGATAGCGACACCTCGATACTTTGACGAGAGAATGTCGAGAAGGCCCCTCGGAAGGATATTTTCAAGTAATACCGAAGGACTCCGCGTAGGCCGCAGGCTCCCAACTGAACGCCCACATACCTATAGGTAGTAGTACATGTATAGGTATACATATGCCATGGAAAACTCGGTGAAGAACGCAGGCCTCCATCTGCAACAACTCCATATAAAAGGTGTTGGGACCGAATTGTCATCCTATATAGATAAGCTGGCACTAACCGCCGAAGTGTTCAACGTGAAACACGGCCTAGGCTGTTCCAATGTTGCCGAATTTGATAATATGTACTTTATCGGTATATTCGGTGTATCGAAAGGCAGTGAAACTCGTCCTGTCTTACTGACTCCATCTAAACACCGCGAGGATTTACTATTCCGAAGGTAGTCAGAATGGCCGGTCGCCCCCGGTCTGTTAGTGCGGGCCGATCATAGGCGTACCTATATACATATATACATATATACATATACATATACATATACATATACCTATATAGTGGGCCAGGGTCTGCGACCCGTTCCGTCGCCCGATGGCCGTCGGCGTTCAAAAACAGAAGTTTGATTTAGTTAAGGACCGACTGCCTCCGTCAACCTCCTGCAGAATATCTACGGGAATAGGAGTTGGTATAGTATATTCGCGAAGTATTTGCTTACCATTAAATGAAACGACCACACGGGAACCTCTCTCGAAGTTTGTTCGAGGGAGGGAGACCCATGCGATCGGTGAAGTTCCTGGTTGTTTGCACAAGTTTATACTCTTTCGGCGGGTCCAGGGAGAAGAAGCGGCAGCATCGATTATTATATCGATCCGCGGATGTCCCGGGTGATCCTGAAAGCCAAGGAGAGGCTCCGCTACTCTCATAGTATTTCCTCATTTCCTTCCTCGTGCCGATGGCCGAAATATCTCAAAGTATCGAATTCCACCCGGCAACAACGACAATTAACTACATCCTGAGCTCGGGCAGGACCAGCCTCATTCGGGAACCGTGTCCGCCTCGACCGCCTAACCGCCACCCATCGGTACGAAACTCCTGGAGGGCAACGCACAGCGGCACAGCTGATGTTTTCGCATGTTCCTCGACAGATGCCCCTCTCCCTCATCCCTCCCCCTCATCCCCTTGTGCTCCTGGCAACGTCCTCGACGCCGGCGATGACTTCTCCTCCTACCATGCTGTTCCCACCCCCGCATCACCCCCGCATCGCCCCCGCAACACCCTCGTAAACCGCGCACTTGCGCTCAAATCCTTAAGCGGCATTCACAGAGAATTTTTCTTTCAACTATATCGATTCATTTGTTTCATCCTGGTTTCCGTGGAATCTCAAGGGTCCGAGGAAGGGGCAGGTGGTGGTCAAATGTCTACTTTTTTCATGGTTGTAGTACAATCTAACGATTTTAGGGAAATTCGATCCAAACGACTGCAGGCGAAATCGACTGGAATCGCTTTGAATCGAACCATATATATATATATATATATATATACCTATGACTCCGGGCCGTTTGCCGTTTCTCCATTTCTGTCTCCTCCCGACTTTTTCCTTTCCTTTTTATCGTTTGAACTTGTTCCATCCGGTTTGTTTCTCATTTCCGTGTGAGAGCCGCTTTAAGGATCCTTTCGCTCCTGCATCCCCGAGGCAGGGTCGGTCTGGCCGGTTGTGCAAGAGGAGAGGCTCCAGCAGCAGGACCGGCATATGGTGTACGGGGGCCCGCGTTTCACTCACACAAACTTAAAACAGACCCGGCTCGTAATTACGGAGGCGCCAGAGCCGACGCGACGCGACGCGGCCTTTTGGCTCATCCCGTTCCTCCTCTCTCCGAACCTATACCAGAGAGACCATTCTCATCAACGGCTGCAGGGTTATGGGAGCGACGAAAATAATATATCCGGAGATATCTGGATAAATATGTGTGAACACGGCCGATATAACGCGTAGGAAAATATTCAATATCTACGCTGCGATGAACGGAAACTAAGAAGAACCGGCCTTAATAACCACTCCGCACTCGTCCGACACGTTGAAACCGCTTCTCATCGCCATGCTTCGGTATCCCGAAATCCATGGAACTCGGTACCCTGCAGTTTGAAAAAATCTGTACATACTATGAGAAGGCATGAACCCCGTTTCAAAAGAGCTACACGTGAATCTATTCAAACTATATCCACAAATGAGCTGTGAGGAAAGTTTAGGCTACAAAAACTGAAAATATTTCTACGAGAAGAATTCTTCGCGTGGGAGTTTATCTTTTTATTCCGGTATAAAACTCGTCGCAGGGTATAGGTACAGGATTTATTTGAGCAGCGTTCAATTTCAATCCTCCGATTCTTCTATACTCACGAGTCCCATACATACCTACTCCTTTATATGGATGAAAGGCTCAGTCCTACGGTGGGGCTTGCCTATACGCTTATTCATGTATGTAAAAGAAAGATGCGGAGCGTGGATTTGATATACATATACGCGTATATACGTCAAATGTCTCACCTCAATCTCACAGCGACATTACATAGCTGCGGCACTCACTGCAAGTCATTTACACTATACATATCTATATATATATTAGGGTGGTCCTTAATACCCATATGTAGGAATTTTGATCGCAAAAAAATTGTGCAAAACCGCCATGTTATTTGAAAGGGAAACAGTTCGTGGTTACCGGCACGTGTTCTCATTGAGGTGGAGCCCTGAAATTTCGGCCACTTATTTTTTTTAATTTATTTTGAACTAAATCAAGGGATGTCGCGATTAAAATGCTTCACATGGGTATTAAGGACCACCCTGATACATATATATATACGTCGGCGAGAATTACAGACGCGTCACGTTACGTCTATACTAGGGTAGAACAATTCTTCGATTCCAGACGATTTACGAGCCTGTTTTTACACCGAACTTGTTTTATGGGTAGACACTATACCTACCCGCTATGCGAGCTCAGTGCACCCGGATGAACAATAGCCAAGATTCCTTTTTGCTGCGGTTCGCTACTCTAATTGCAATTTCCAGCTGTGTCGCCTCCTCCTAATTTCAATTACAAACCGATTTTTTGACTCCAGAACTTTTCAAATCATCAACAAATCTTCAGACCAGCCGATGATTTTTCCCCCCGAAGCTAGGGGTCGACGTTCAATTTTGTGAAACTCCATAGAAGAGTAGTTCGGGCTTCGAGACGAAAAGTTAGTCGTAAGTTTACCGAACGCCTATATTCACAATTAGTTGCACACACCCGAAAACGCAGACGCGCGCGCACATCTATGCATAATACATATGTAGACACTTCTACCGTCTACATCCGCAACTGTGTGCAATCCCAGCCCTGCCCGCGTAAACAAATGAAATCCTCGTATAAATTCTGACTAATAGGAGGATGGAATCGCGGTTAGATCAGCGTAGTCACGGTGGCCGGGCGATAACGCCGAAGGTGACACCGATTATGCTTACATGTTTATGCCCATGCTCATGCTTATACCTACTGCTTGGTAAGCAGGCAATCGCGTCGCCGTTATATCGTTGCATATATATATATATATATATATATATATATACATATACCATTGCGCTCAAATTTACGCCTTATCGACTTGGCCAGCATATGATGCATAAAATGTATGATAGTTATACGTAGTTGGACGCAATATAGCTCGGGGAGGGCCTACAGAGATGATCTGATCGAAATCGTGAGTTAATTTCTACTATGGGAGCGAGGCTTTCGAGTTGAAGAAAGTTAAGCGAACATATCTTCGAATTACATCCATACAAATGAGTCGGGAGAGTTTTAATTGAAATTCTCAACGCATCTGTGATCCAATTGGAGAATCGTTATTTATAATTCAGATATTGCGATTTCGGAAGGCTCCTTGGGTCAGAAATTTTCAAGTCTTGTGATTCAAACTCTTTCACCGCATTCGTGGATATATGATTTGAAGGGATCCGGATAGCATTATTTGAACCAGTTCGTGCTTTCTCACAGTAAAGACTATATTCGACAGTACTGGTAAATATGAAGACGAATAGCGAAGACGGAACGACTATAATACTAGACTAGTCATAGACCGGTGCACCCGCATAATCCACATACTCGTTCGGCTCGCATGAGGGCTGATATATACATATATATATATATATATATATATATATATATATATATATACTCAAGGACAGGGACACGCGTTACGCGTTATACATACGTGTGTGTGTGTGTGCATATGCGCGTATATAATGCCTACGATCTTGCAATGGTAGGTGAATGTGGGTAGTAGCCTGCGTCACTATAGGTAGTACCGATCTATATACGTACACCTATTTATGTGTATACAGGGTATTTTCACAAATTCTCTTACTTATAGTATTTAACGGATTAGTAAAGCCAAAAATGTTGATGCGTTCGTCATTCTTTCACCGAATACGTACCAAAGTACGAAACTCTGCGAAAAGTTAAGCGTATACCAAGAAAGCGGGGGACTGATGTTATACATTGTACATTTCCAACGAAATCTGGCATACCTCTTGTAGATCCAGAATTGAGTTTCGGAAAAATCGGTCGATGGGTCTGCGAATGGGAGAAGGTGAGAACGTGTTTTGAAGAAACGCCGATACCTCGGCAACCTTTATAGTCAGTGTCAGATGTCTGATGTCGATGAAATTTATGCGGTTCTTAGTACGTATCGAGGCACCGAGATTTTTCCCCATATAGATAGTATAAAACGATTCGGAAATCGAGTGAGAGAGAGAGAGAGAGAGAGAGAGAGAGGTTGCAGTTTGAAATTTCGCTGCTGCATAGCTCGATGACTGTTGCACGGATTTCAGTGAAATTCGCTGTAGAATTGTGTTCTACCGGAAAAGATGATCACATATCTATATACATGTATACCTACTGGTTGTAATACTGTCCCCGTTTATGACCAGATAACAGATTGGTAATATAGCTTTATTCGAGAGCAAACAAATCAGCAACAATAATTGTAACGTTTATAGCCGCGGTGATAACGTTGCTGCGGGATATTGTATATGTATGGTATACATATACATAGTATACTACAGGTGTATATGCTATATGGTGTGTGTGGATACATATACATATATATATATACATATATACATATATATGTATATATACACATATATCTAGGTACGAATTTAACACGGACGGTATTATATTGTATATTCTATAATAAGCTAACTTAACATAACACAGGCTGATACTTTATGAACACTAGACTTACCCGCCGCAGTATATCACTCCGTTGACTCAATTACAAGATATCGCATCGCTCTAAAAGCGGGAGATAATTGTTAGCCGGTTCCGCTGCTGCGTTATATGGCATATGTATATTATATATATATATATATATATATATATATATATATATATATATATCGCAATTGAAATAATAATGGAATATAATATAAGTTGTTATCAACTACTTATATTCCTGATTGTATATTATACGCTTTCGATTACATCAGATCCCGCAATTCTCCCGCGGTAATGCGAAAAATTCAATTACTATCGTAGGTATACCTACGGTACACATATATACATGCATACAAGCTCAACTCCTTTCTAAAATATCCAGGCAACATTTTAATTTTCTTCTTTATTTCTGCAATTCAATGAAATTCTGACCAAAACTGTTCGCAGCGTTGAAAAACTTATCTACGGAATATTTAAACTGTCCTGAAACCTAAGAAATGTTCGTTTTTATGCAGTTTTTTTTGGTACTTCTTGTTCGGAAAACTAAACAAAAAAGAAAGAAAAGCTTGGCCCCGGGACGTAGGTATATACGTATACATATACCACATACGTGCTTCTTTGATAAAATGAAAGATCGCACACGTGTTGCATTTATTACCCATGTCCGCCAACGCGGTATATGCAAGCCGCACACATACACGCACACGCGCGCACACATGTACCTTTACACACATATACATATACATATATGTATCCATTTATATGTATAAATTATACATACATACATGTATATATATATATATATACACGCACGAGAGAAATAAAGAAAAAGAAATGGTTTAAAGTTCGCTCGTCGCCACCTTTGGAACCGCGTGCGGTGAGTCGTTATAGGTATATAGAGAATAAAGGCGACCACCTCTGGAAGGTGTTATGTTAAAGTTTCACGAGGTTTGTCACACCACGCAGGTGAAAAAATTCCGATCCGCGATACATGACATTAAGACTATAGCTGTACTATACAGGCAGAATCCTTATCTACAACATGTCTCGCATAGTTACATAGGTTACGCGCGTATATACCTACTCAACTCTATTATACCTACTTAGGTATAATAACTGGATGGAATCGCCCGCGTCGATTGCCCATTACGGTAGCTAAATTTGCATTTCCTAATTGCTCCGAGAGTACAGTCAGTGCCGTACTCTTTGTCCGTTATACCATAGTTTCTCGGAAACCGGAAATGCACTCTGATCCCGCAAAATAACGCGGAAAACTTGTCCGTGATCGCGTAAGAGCTCCGTCATCAAGTTTTTTCCACATACGATAGATCTGAACGAATCGATTTCGCTTCAGATTTTTTACAAATATAACAATGGTCTTTCCTCGAAGCCAGGAAAATTAGAAATAATCATTATATCGCAGGAATTTATCTTCTTATCCATTCATCCATCTCCCGCAGCGATTAATCCGCTATCGGTTCGCCTCGAGCCATATTGACGAGTCCGTGAATCAGCCTATATATTGGTCAGTCGTGCGGAGCATAGTCGGCGTCAACCAGTCTGGCGAGCAGCAAGTCGATGACGCAATTTACCACGTCTTTGGCCGAGCTGGCGGTAATACGATACATATACATATAGATATACATATACATATACATATACATATATATATATATATACATATACGTATAAGTATAATATATATAATATATATATATATATATATATGTCGAGTATTGCGATCTCGAATATAATTAGCACAGGTTTAGAGAATTTTATGGCAAAGATTTCAGGTTGGGTATACCAAAACTCGGTCAAATGCGACTCCTCTCGCTCCTCGAATGCGAATTCAAAATTCTGACCGGAAGCGACAAAAAAGAACGGAGAAGAACAGTAGCCAAGAAATGATTGAGCTGATTTTCGACTGTTTATTTACATATAGGTACGCGAGATACGGTTTCTCGCTTGCGAGTCACTCCAGCAGAATCAGGTTAGCATTGAACCGGAAGTAGCCTTGCGAAGGTCGCCTAAACTGCGCAGAGACGATCCCCTGTGTCTGTTTTTACCTCGTGAGGTTTTTTTTTTTTTTTTTTTTTTTTTTTTTTTTTACGGCCACCTATATACGGGCGCCCGCTTCAAGTATATAGCTAGCTGCACGTGTAATTGTAATATAGATTCGAGTCTGCGAATCAGCCTTGGGGAAAATGGAAAAATATTCCAGAACTCGAAAACTATACGTATATGTATAGGTAGTTATATGTATTTGGTTTTTGTTCTTTCAAGCCTCTCTTACGGCCCGACGAATTTCCAGTGTATGCGAGTATAATAATTGGCTTGTGCAAAGTCCGCGTCGCTATATATACACATATACATATATACATACATACATATATATATATATTTATATATGTATATCATGCGTATACCTATGTATAGGTATACTGCACGCATGTCCTTGAATTTGCGGCGCGCTGTATAAAGAGAAACAAAGACTAGAATATCTTACAACCAGCCGTAGAAACAAACGTGGTATAATTGTTGAATGATCAGGTTTTGAATATTTTCTATTTATCCAATTTATAGCCGAGCTGATCTTGATCTCGCTTCATTTTATTTTATTTTTTTCTTCACAAACCAATTCGAGGCCATCGAGCAATGAAATATTTCCATCTTTTCCCTAGACTAAACCATAGACTTTGGTAGTTTGCCAATTAATCTCTCGCGTTGATTGTTGACGAAAGGAATTATACTTAGCGATGAAGGTTGGGGTTGGGTTTAGGTGGAGCTAGGACGCGCGTTAGGTATACCGGTATACGTATGTACAATGTATACATATAGTACATACACCGGTCTCTGGACTCAACAGTTGAAATCTCAATTTCTCTGAATTCTCGCGGTCTCCGGCTGGATGATTCATATCAACGATTCGCGAATATACTGTAGATATATGAGATTAAGAATAGTGAAAAATAACAATTTCTATAAGATTTTCCTACAGACGAAAATCGCCCCTGCAGTCGAAGGACATGAGCTGTAGCGCGAGAGAGGTCAATTTGTACTTCAGTCAATTGAAATATACCTGCATTAATTATATCAAGTATATACACACATATATACACAAGTATAATATACCTATACGTATAAGATAGTGGGAAATATGCGGCGATAAAATGCAGGTCGTTATCTATTACAATATATCGTAACAAACTGCAGCAGGCCCATATAATATTACCCGCTTTTTATTGGATGTGTATTCTGAGAAATGCGATATCAAGTAACAAACTGAAACTTATAATACACAGTTCGAAGTTTCCCGAGGATTGTGTGCAGAAATTAATTACTAGCTATCAACGGGTCAAAGTTGGAACTTGAAACACGACTGAGGACTCGGTCTACGTGATTCGAGTCGCATATTTTACGATCTTCTATACATAGTCTAGCTCCCTATCATATATTTATGCACACACTTGCGTATACATTATACATACACGCGCACGTCGCGATTTGTTATCAGAATTCGTTACGATTAGGATGTTGTGTTATATGTGTATATATATATACACGCTTTCGATGTACGTATACATATATATGCGTATACTGCCATACAAATTAATGATTCAATACCGGGCGCGTTATCGTGTGTTGTCGACGAGGGAAGACGAAGAGAAACGAGACGAGAACGGGAACGGGAACGGGAACGGGAACGGGAACGGGAACGGGAACGGGAAAATGAAATCCTCTCCGCAGTTTGTACAATTTTACTCTCGAATCACAACAAATCCACGATTTTCGAAGGTAGTACACAGCACAGATATAATGACGAGGAGTCTCGCGGCCCGGACGACCGACTATAGCTGCATACAGCATAGTGGCGCGGATTGTCCTGGAATCTTGATATACAGCCTAATCCGGAGGGCGCCGTGAAATGAAGCGACCGGGACGAGAACTTGAGGATGTGTGGAGTGTGCATCAAGCCTATAATTACTTTTATCAAAAACAACGGTTCGCAAGCGCGTAGGCGGATTCATGGAACGCTATTACATGTAAATGCCGTCTCGCATGGCGACCCAACTCAAAAGCGATATTAGCATTGCTGTTATTATTGTTCGCTCGTTCTTTTCTTCCTCATATTTCCATGTATTTCGCCAAAATTCATACGTACACGCGTGTGCGATATTCACCGGCGTGGGTAGCCGCGTGTAATTACACGTATCCAGAGCTGATCCACCGAAAGAGATAACAAGTTTATTAAATAAATCCATCGTAATCATTATGCCGCACCGATTCATCGGACGATGGAAACTGTGCGCCGACTATCGTATGAATTATTCAAAGTTTCAGGCGCGAATTGTTTTACCGATCGATTTGACGAACGACATTATAACATATCAGAACGTCGAGTTGATTTTCATTATTCTCATTCGTTTTATTTGTTTTCATTCTTCGTTTATTATAAAACGCGGAATTTATAGCTGTAGAAAATTATCTACATATGTTATTATTCATTCACGTAGTAGTTATTATCGAAGAGGCTGAAAGTTTGCGCGTGTAATTTACGCTCCGGAGAGACACTCGCCGGGTTTATCGGTTGAGCTAATTTTTCTGACACTATATGGTATTTCGAGATATCGATATACATACATATATATATATGATAACTGGGGTCGGGGAAAACGCTGCTCCCCCCGTTGTTATGCATATACATACATTACACTGCATGCATCAACTATACCCATATATACTATATATATATATATGTATGTATGTATAATCGCAATAACTCGTACGGCCCCAGTTTTAAACTATACCCACATAATAAATACGTCTATAATTTTTCACAATTCACCTATCGTGAAACGTGAATCTATCCATATATTCCGCTGCAGATTCGGTATTGCTGATTACTCTTGCCAATGCTGCGGAAGAATTTCTACCGCATTGTCGGAGACATGAACCGAATGACGGAAAAAGCTATACGTATACGTATATCGATCTATTCAAATTTCAAATTATATCCACAAATGAGCTACATGAGGAGGGTTTATACTAACGAATTCAAAATTTGCGACGCAGAACCTTACCCTAGCTTCGATACCTCTCAATAGTCTGGACACAATCGAAGTACTCCTTATGCGTCAATGCGGATATTGAATTGTTCAATTCATACTTTTCTGCCTCATTTGTGGTTGTAATTTGGAGAGACTCGCGCAGTTCTTTTTTTTTTTTTTCTCTCTTCACTTCAACTCCGCAACTTTATCGCCATGTAGCAGAAATTAATCAGCGATTTTTTTCAAACCGAATGAAAAGATAACGCGATATTCGAATTCCACGTTCTGCTATTACTATATCATGCTATTATACGATTATTATTATTATCATCATCATCATGATTATTGTTATCGTAATTATTATTGTTATTATCAGAGTGATTGCAAACGTCTGGGTTACACGGGGAAGTTGTGACTGTGTAGATCTGTCAAACGCGGGAGACATACATACATATATATATATATATATGAATTTCGTGCGGAAGTTATTTGATCGCGGGTAAAATAGGTGCGGGTGGAATACCTATACTTTCACTCAAGATAAACTGTCGCGAGCCGACTGCTGCACCGTGGCTCATCTCATTTTCTTCTCAGAATATCAAATACCGTATTATATACCCGAAGATACGGGAATTAGAAGTATCGTACTCATTTCATATTGATAGTGAAGATTTCACGAGTTTATCATACCTACCTATACCTACGCATATAATTATGAAGAATTGGATTACGTTCATCGGCATATATCCCTCGCAGTGGCATGTCCGATGATCCGAGAAGCGCCTCGACATTTATTACGGTTTTATCACGTAGTACCAACGAAAAGGCAATTTCTTCGAATATATACTTACCGACATATCGGATGAATCTTCACTACGAAACGTATCCCCGATGACTACCGCGGACTCAAAGAAATACTATATCAATTTCCCTCACGTTCACATTACAAGCTACCGCACTAGAGCTATATAGCTATACCTATATAGGTATAGGTATACTATATGCGACCAATTAAGTGAGATGCTGCTTCGGTATACATATACGTATATGTATGTAGTACACAATATTAAATAAATCAACCGCACCGTTTCCTCGACACTCGATCACGGAAACACCCGAAGCCTATAATCAAGAGACTCGGTAGAGTCTCGCGCCAAGTATATAAAAAAACAGAAAATATAAAGACGTAGCGCGCTCGACCGAGTCTATATACCGCACCGACTAGACTTTGACGGAGTGGGGGTATAATGTTTCATATATTCTAGCGAATTCTAGCATATTTAGTAGTATCCTAAGATCGACGATTTAGGTCAAGATTAAGGGTCAAAATCCCCTTCATTTGAGTCAAAGATCAATGCGATCGGTGCTCGGAGCGCTGAGATATGTTCTTTTCTATTATTTGAAGTAGTCAGTTTCATCACGAATAAAAGTCATCTCCGGCCCAGATTTTTCGCTCCGCTCTCAGTTCCATGCGCATATAAATGACATAGAGAGTCGCTGTATGAGACGAAAGTTACATGGGAGTAAACTCAAATGGGGTATGGTAGTCTATACGACATTAATATAATGCCTTTAGTCTATGGCTCAAGGAATACAGTCCAACCGTGCAGTCCAACGTGCGCACAGTGGTGCGCACGCAAGCAATATGAATATCTGTCATGCATAAGACTTTGAGGTTAGGATAAATAGCTTTCATCAATTAATTCCCATAAATTACATAAAAAAAGTACATATAATGGCAGGATGCACAAAACTATGATCTAAAATGTTACACATCGAACTTTCGAATGAATTTATTTGAAAATATATTATATTTCTTCAATTTGTGTGACGCCAGTTTAAAAATGTTTGTCACTACATTATAGTTCTAGGTGGATCTTTCGAGTTGGGTGAAATGACACCTATTCTGAGATCCTTTTCTGAATTTCCGGCATATAACGGTTCTGATGATATATTGATAAGATATACGCCTATTTACCAAAGCTCTCTGCAGAGTAGCTATACAGGTAGCGGATGTATTTTGCTACCAAACTTCAATCGTCAGATGTATTTGGATGATTGTTTAGTTTTCACCAGACGTGTACCATAGAATCCTTCAGTTACTGGAAAGTTTATTATTCATGTCGTGTATTTTGTGTAGGCAAGTAACAAGATAGTTGATACTGACTTTACATGGGCAAGTTTCTAAATCATATATTCTATCAATCAAAGCAACGCTAATTTGAAAACGTTCTTCGTGTTACAGTAGTAGCTAGTTCTATTTTACTTTGCAGAGGGCTAGTCAAGAGGGTATTTACGCTCACAGACTATTAAGTTTCACAGTATATTGTTTCCTCACAAGTACCAGAAGTGAAAGAAAGCCACGCATCACTTTATCCTATTTTCTATATATTTCTATATGTATAATTATCTCAAGGGACACAACAATGTTTGAGTGGTATCTTAAATGTTAAATTGGTTTCAGTACAATGCTTTATTGCAGGTAACAATATTGAAGATATGGTTTATTCCTATTACAAATATATAGGAACTATACACATGTTTCGCCATGTTTGTAATATTACTGATATATACTTATTATCTTTCATTATGATTTTATATACAGCTCAGAACTAATTATCAATATGACCATACTGTCCATAACTATATGATATTCAACCCTCAAATTATTATGAAAGAAAATAAGCATACATAAGTAATAATACAAACACGACAAGACATGTGTATAGTTCCTATATATTTGTAATAGGAATAAACCGTATCTTAAATAATGTGACTTGCAATAAAGCTTTGTATTGTAACCAATTTAAAATATAAGATATAATTCAAACATTGTTAACCCTCGAGATAATTATATAGAATTACATAGAATACAGGATAAAGTGATGTACTGCGATGGGATGAAAAAATGTTATCTTTTGCTTCCTCTCACTTCTGGCGGTTGTGAGGAAACAATATATTTTGGAACACAGCAGTCTGTCAGCGCAAATATCTCCTCGACTAGCTTATCGCTGCAAAGTAAAACTACAGTTATGGGCAAAAATTCAACTGTAATCAGGGGAGTCCCCGTCGGTCTCGTAGATTTATCATGAACCCCCCACTATTCGAGTCCGGGAGCTTCTCTAGTCGGCCACTGGAGTTAGCCAGAAGAACTGAAATAGATAGACAATCTGATGCTGACTAGATACATCCGTTTCGTACTTCCAGTTATGCGGAAAATTTATTAGAATTCATACCCTATTCCATGGCTCATTACCATGTTCCGTCTGTTGGACTGCAAACGGGATTAATTGCTTTCTTTGATTCGAAGTGGATTGAGTTTTGCCTTGCACTATCATTTGTAGGTAAATTCAAAACACGTCAACTTTAATTGAAGTACTGTGTGTGTCTCGTGAATTCGTATCACCAATAGTTACGATGGGTTAATCCCCCCAAAAGCATCCCACATGCAAAAACCTTGCGCCAAGTACGTTGTATCGTCATCACCTCGAAAAACTCTAACTTCTACGTGTCTAGATACGATTGATTAAAAACAAAAATAAATATCAAAACGGCACCGTACAAAAAGTAGTGAAATCCCCCAAAAAGCACCTCACGTGCAAAAACCTTGCGCCAAGTATATCGATGTGGTCATCACCTGAAAAAAACGACTTCCTTCAAAAAAGTATTGAAATCTGACATTACCGCCAAGTACGTACAGCGTCATTTTTGGTTTTCTTCGAGCA
The DNA here is from genome assembly GCA_963966615.1 of Tenthredo amoena. NCBI lineage: Eukaryota > Metazoa > Arthropoda > Insecta > Hymenoptera > Tenthredinidae > Tenthredo > Tenthredo amoena. The sequence continues at coordinate 22,704,601 of OZ016483.1, forward strand.
CGGAATAAGGCTTTAATATTTGATGTATGCATATGTCCCATGATCCCATGTCCCATAATTGAAAAAGAAAAATTGGAGGTAGTGGTACTTGGCGGGCCGACTTGTCTACAGGACGCCGACTTGTCTACAGAAGGCCCGCCAAGTACCACTACCTCCAATTTTTCTTTTTCAATTATGGGACATGGGATCATGGGACATATGCATACATCAAATATTAAAGCCTTATTCCGTGCTCGAAGAAAACCAAAAATGACGCTGTACGTACTTGGCGGTAATGTCAGATTTCAATACTTTTTTGAAGGAAGTCGTTTTTTTCAGGTGATGACCACATCGATATACTTGGCGCAAGGTTTTTGCACGTGAGGTGCTTTTTGGGGGTGTATGTATACAGGAATGAAAAACCCCAGTTTCAGGTGTATGGGCTATGGGTGAACGATTGCGTCGGCGCGAGTTTCTCAAAACATTTCGCGAGCCGGAAAGTCCGATAAATTCTGAGAACCGAATGGTTCGGCCAGTATTTTCGCACTTTTGATCCGCAGTAAAAGCAATCATGCCGCATCGCATACGGGAGCTTTCTTGGTCAGTCTATAGCGGGAATGTCTGAATTGCACAATTGGTCGTACTCGTATAGCCTGTCCCTGTGGAAAATTTGAAAAAAAAACTTCCGACAATCGTATGTCCTATACTATCTTCTTTTCTTCCCTTCCTCATTCAGCCCGCCGAGACAAATGTCCGCTATACAGGTATACTGATATGTATATCATGGTATGAAAATAAAATTTGATACAAATATAACCGCGGCATTCCATTCTCGGCTACTCATCATTTTTCCTTTTACCGTCTACTATATACACGTGCTCTCGCACGATAGGTGTCGCGTACGTATCTACATATATACACGCCTACCACATGCATACATATATTCGTACGTATGTATGTATGTGTATCCACATATGCATGTATGCAAATAACCTTATAAAAGCTATACGCTGTTTGCATTTAGTTTAACAGAATTACCAACGGTATAAATTAATCCCCAGTCACCTTTGGTAAACTGTCATCATACCGTTAAACGTATCTGTGCTGGTTCGCTGGCTGGTTATACTCGCACGGTGATGTAATTTAAAGTACACACACGCGTGTGTGTATTCATTAGGAACGAATGAGACATCGAACCGATCCCTCGGTGTTGATCGCTATATTATATTCCTAATTAGCTTCAAGGATCGGCGTATAATGGGACCGTATATTTCATCCGTTTTGAAGAAATTTCACTAGGACGATATGTCGAAATTTTCGAAAAAGTCTGAACAAACGATAGTCGTCTTATGATTACTTCGGAATTTCTGAGGAGGGTGAAAGGAATTCGCAGAAAAGTAACGGGGCGTGTTGATTTTAAGATGAAAAATGGAACCTTTATACCCGCAGGTTGTTCGAACAATATCACAGCTGGGGAATATAACGAGATATGGGATGACTGATTTCGAACCATAAACTTTCGTAATTATAAAATCTGTGCAAGTATCCGTCACCGATGAGACACACACCCACACTCTGTCAGTCGCTCCTGTGTGAAGATCTGTCAGCCTGTCTTGCATCACGGTGCTAAATGGTTCAGTACACGTCTGAGGATTTTCGAAAAGTTCAACGGTATATATATATATATAGGCGCGAGTGGTATATACATACATATAGGTATTGGTTCAGACTGCTGCAGTCAGGCTAGAGAGACTGTTTTGAAATCTAATCCGAGCCATATGGATGTGCTTCCGGAGTTTGTTGAGTAAACGTGAGGACGATTCCTTAAACCGTGTCTCAATTTGTCCTCGGGTTATTTAGCGATTCGCGTTTACACTATTATCCGCACATATTTGCACAGACATCGCTCAAATACCTGATTCTACACAGTGTTTATAAGAAAATACTACGGTAATGCAAATCAGGCCTTGTATACTTTATTTGACTTGATGGTTCTGGGTCGAAGAGGCTCTAATTTTAAAGACCAGCTTGCAAAATTATTGTTCAACTTTCGCGAATTTCGTATTCGCATTGTATCCTTTGAAATACTCGACATCCACTCTGTGTATACATATTATATATTCGTGACAGTCGCATTAAAATCAAACTTCATTTCATATACACCACGAGGTTGCAACTCTCGGCAGTGATTCGTGTGTATGTGCATACACACGCACACACACACACACACATATATATATATATATACATACCTATATACATAACAAATATATATATATATAAATGCCTCGAGGTCATTCTCAGAAGTCTGTCTGTGAACTCCGGGGGTGTCGCTATGGAAGTAGCGACGGATAGGAACGGTCGTCAACTTCCAGACCCTTTCGGTTCAGAAATTCAATCATACGTCAATGAATTGTCCCAATTATTTTGTTTAAAAATGTTGAAAAAAAAAGAGTGAAACAATCGATTTCTTTTATTCTTAAAAAATTTGTGTCGCATTGCTGAAATCCCTTTAAGGTATAATATACGCCTGTTGCATGCATAGAAATGTGTGGAAATCGGTTCAATAAGTAAATAAATATATAGATATAAATATCCTCTGAAAAACGTTCAAAAAGTGTAATGATTCTGCGAAAGGTCACTCAATTCCTTCGCTAACGATCTGACGATTCACGGACTGACTGACTCGCTGATCGACCGACGCTGCAGACACGAAGCCTTGAAAGTATTAGTAGAGGCAGAGGTTTTCTCCGATTGCGGCGAGATTTCGTCATCAATTTCCTATGCTTATACCTACGTAGATATGTATATGTATATACATATGTATACCTCTACCCGATGTCGAACCAGAAGTGTTACGGCTCGCTATTTGGATTACCGATTAGTCATAAACTCCACGTACGGGCCAATTCTATCCAAGTATAATTGGGTAGTATATATATATATATATATGTATATATAATATATATATATATGTATACGTATGTAATGTAATGTATGGCTGGTGTGATTCGTGTTGAAATATATCAACGAACTTTCCTCGTTACTGAAAACTGTAAATAACTCCTTCGAGATATGTGCATATAGGTATACCTATATATATGTAATATGCAGCGCGAGGCTCGAAACTGCGACTGAAAAATGGTCCTAAATATTGTAATTAAATTTCTAAAATTGCAGAACGGCGATGAGTAATAATTTCAGTATTCGCTATACCTGTACGCATTGAAACTGTATAGGTATACCTATATTATTATTCGTACCCGTTGCCCATATTGCGCAGTGTAATTATTCTTATCTCGAATATACACGTACGAATTGCGATAAACGGGCATTAAACGGTCCGTCCAAACTCTGAGTCACCTAGCTGAACAATAATAACATTAATAACAACAAGAATAATAATATATACATACACCTATATAATATATACTATATGTATGATATATCCTCCCGTGTATCACGCTGCCGAATCAACGATGTGATTATAGATTCTCTGCAGCCAAGCCGCAGCAGCAGCAGCAGCAGTTGCTGAAAGATCTCTGACTCGGCAACTTTTGGGATCTTCGTAAACTCATTTTATCTGCTTCGAGATGATTTTCTGTATGAAGATTCCATTTATTATTTCTGAGATGACGTGCGCTCCTTTTCGTAAGTCGAGCGACATTCCCATTTCCTGTGGCACGAGGAGCAATCCTTCGGCCGCTGCAACTGCTCGCTTCCGGTACCCTGTACATATACGTAGGCATACCTATGTATACATATATACATATGTAATACACACACACAGACACACACACACACACACACGGGCACCAAAGAGTACACAATCTATCGTTTACATGCGCACGAAACACCCGGGCGATAGCTCTAAAGCCCTCGGTAACAGCAGGCCCAGGGCATTTAAACATTTAAAGGGCCAGACCGCCGCGCCGTCGTACCGATTGGTATATACCTATGTATACCGCTGCCTACTGCAGGGCCCGAAGAATCATAATACCTGAAAAATAAGGGATGAGAAAAACATTGAATAGGATTTTCGGGAATGGAATGAAAGGGGCGGGCGGGGGAGGGGGAAGGGAAGGAAAGGGAAGGGGAGGGATGTGAAGGGGAGACACGACGGTACTCCCTACGTTTTTAACTCTCCTCCTGGCGGCCATACCACCCCCGGAAAATATTACCTCCCTACAGGCGTAGTTTTCGCTGCATGGAAACCGGGACGCTCACAATTCGGTTTTCACACGCACAGAGACACACACTCGCGCACAAATCTATTAATACATTGGTTATAGGTACCTGCCGAAAAATTCCTAGGACGCAGATGGTCGATTTTCCAAATAAACCGTATACCCGCAAACATAGCTCTATATATGTATGTATATATATACAGGGTGTCCCAGAACTAAGTGCACGAAATGATAGGGGTAATAGGGGGGGTCGAGCTGAGTAATTAACATGAAGAACATGTGGTCTCGAAGTCACGTTCGGGAGACTGACACGACCGGTCGAAAAATCTCGCGAAGCACAGCGGGCAGCGGCTAGCAGTCTTGTTGATAAGTGCGCTCGTGTGCTGATGCGGAACATAACGCGGTTCGAAACTCAATGCCAAAATAGTGTTTTCCTTCGAAATTTGTATACGTTTACTTATGTCTATATATCTACATATAAATTATATATATACCCGCTCCATCATATATCTTATAGATTTTCTCTAGCTGTCATTTAAATATTCGCCACGTTTTTACTGCAGTCGAGGTGATTTACAGATAATATATGGAAATATAATTACATCACTTCTCAGTATTGACAATCGACTGTAAAACTAATTGTAAGTCGAGAAACTGTATACCTATGTGTGTATACCTAACTGTATACGCGCGCGTGCGCGTGTGTGTGTGTGCGTGTGTGTGCGTGTGTGTGTGTGTGTGTGTGTTGTATAGGTATATACCTATACGGTAGTAGTGGCAATTGTAATTATCGGCTACAGGGACCGAGAACGATCGTCGAATAATGCAGGAATTGAGGAATACGATAAGCAAGAATCATTATCTTTTTTACGCAGCTGCAGCCTCTAGCCTGAGTGACGCAAGGGTTAAAGCGACGTACGCGCACTGGTCTAACTAGAGTGGTGAAAAATTTGACTTATAATGGCGGTTATACTTTCAATGTTTAGACTAGTGTTAAGCTGAAATCAACAAAGAGTTCTGAGAAAAGCCGCTGCGCTGCGCTGCGGTACACAGACTGCATATAGAAATATACATATAGGTATGTATAACGTTGTGTGTATGATACAGCCAAGATTTCTCTTATCAATTTTCACAGCATGTATAATATACATGTAGATATATATATATATATATATATATATATATATATATATATATACCCATGTACAGGCGATACGCTGCGCCCTGTCTTAATTATCAATTATACGACGTATTGTATATGATTTTCCTCTTATTATGCAATAAATCGAGGTGAAATGAAACTATGAAATTAATTCATGCGAAACTGGTGCACGGTACATAGATACATAGATACTATACATAGATATGAAGAAATTTATCTGTTAACGACAAACTGCCTACGTGCATAGTGTGTGCTCACGGATTCATTCTCTACTTCATTTATATCTATAGATAAACTATATGTGTAAACGTTTCGTCGAAATTCGAAAAGATCTTTTGACATTAGTCACCGCGCAATACGCGAGATCGGTAACAGGTGCTCGTTGATTTGAGCTGATGCTGAGAAACTGGGGAACCGGGAATCTCGAATTGATATAGTCAACGTTTATTTATACACCATCTGATTGTCTAACGGTTTTTCAGAAACTGATCCCCGTCGCACTGAACTCACGCAGGTATATGTATAGTACCTACCTACCCATATGAGATATTCGAGAAGTCAGATAGCTCGCTCGCGTGGCCTCTTCATTTCGGCACAGATATGAAAAGAAGTTGGTTGGAAAAATGTTCATTTCCTTTTACGATTCCAATAAACATGTTTTTGCACTTGTGTTGGTTGAGATTTTTTTTTTTTTTTTTTCAATCTTCTAAGATAAATTCACTCACGCCAATTCGTTTCTCAATTATATACCGCTCGTATATTTGTGTCTACACGTTCGTTTCCGGCGTGTTTATTCGACGATATATGGATATACGTACGCGTATACATATACATATACATATACATATACATATACATACACACGCTTGTTTATCGTTTATCAATTTACACCGCAATCAACGAGAGCGTCTAGAGTGTAAACACTGATTGACATTAATTGGGTAATTTGAGGCCGTCCATTATTCTACTACGTGTTGTTCTCATTTTGTATAGATTCATTTTCCGTGACTTTCATGCCCCGCCTTTTCGCTTGCAGGCGGACATTCAAAGTAATATGCGGAACAAATATGATACTATCAATTTTTTTTCCGCGTTCACAGCTGCGCGCCAAAAAATTCTCGATAAGAAGTAATATCGCGAAAATATATAGAATAAAAAGAGGAAGAAAAAAGAACCAGACAGATATTTGCGAGAAATCTCCTCATGTGCTTATCTTGACTATAATATATACGGGTGTTGGTGCTACGTATATATTTCTATCGGAATAACGAGAATATGACAGAAAGATATTTCATCCGAAACTTTGGATGTATAGCAGAGATTTCGATCTTTTTTTAAGTTTTCTTTTTCTTTTTCTTTTCTCATATTTTCGTCATACTTATGAGCGGCAGATCTCTTCTTAGGAATGAGAAAGAATAACTAGAAACGGATATTAGAGGTACGAGTACCAAGACACGTGGGATTTTTCGTCGAACCTGGGACTCGCTGCCTCTGAATACGTCGAGTTTCGATCCCCATGGACACAGATGTTTGGCAAGTATACAGATATATACATGTATGTATCTGTATATTATATATATATATAATACGTATATGTATACATACATATCCGAAAACAGACCCTATCCTACACTCTGGAAAATATCAGCCTAATTGGCTTATCGATTCTTTTCAAAGAAGAAGAATAAGTAAAAAAAAAAAGAGCCATCTCGAATATTTCCCAGACGAAAAAAATACCGAAAGATCAGAGGAGAACCTAAAAATAGGATTTTGAGTGCTTAACCAGTTTTTCGAATAATTGACAACAACGAGAGAAACAATCGCCTACGAATAAATAAATGAAGTAAAAAAAGAAAATAAGAAAAAAAATGATCGAGGCGAGGCAAGTAACGTTAGATTATTTTCATGTGAAACATGCATCGGCTCAAAGCGCGTAGTTAGTATTCTCTGGTTGCAGTTGCAGGCGCATCCGGTGAACCGCTGCAGCAGTAGCTCACCGCCTCGTATACCGCCCGCTATTTGTTTTTTTTTTTTTTTCTCTTTTTTTTCCGTCGAAAGCTTATTTGTATTTTATTCCATCGATATGAGAGAAGAGAAGAGGAGAGAAGGCCTTGGCAGCTAACAGTCCGAGCAGCTGCTTCGCTCTTGGCCGGCGTGTTTCTTTCCATACAGGCACAATGTATAATATAATATATCATACCTATATGTATATGTATAATAATAATGATAACGAAAATAACAATAACAACAATAATAATAATAATAATAATAATAATAATAATAATAATAATAATGATAATAATGATGATGATGATGATGATGATGATAATAATGATGATGATGATGATGATGATAATAATAATGTTAGTAATAATAATATAACTGCAGCAGGGATCGTTTCATAACGCATTTTGTCTACGTTTATCGAAGGGTTCGATTAGAGTTTACCAAACCTAGGTGAAATTATTTTCTCATCTATACGAGAAATTCAAAAAGAGAAATTTCGTCTCAAAAAAACAGAAAAAACAAGAATTAACGAAAAAAAGAGTAAAAAATTGAAAAACTGTGAGTTCTATAGGAGAAATTTCATTCACTGTATGCATATGTACATACATATGTATATATATATATATATATATATATATATATATATATATATATATATATATGTATATGTATATATATATACACGCGTATACACATATATGTTTTCAACGGTGAACGCTATTAAGGCTCGTTTCGAATAGAATTTAAATATTTGCTCAATTCCTGGGAACTGAATTGAACAATTAACTTAATTTGACAATGAAAGGGGGCTGCTGCTGCCGCTGGTGGTGGTGGGCGAAGGGCAAAATTAACACTCAAGAGTTCTGCTTTAACCGCGGCAAGTTCAGCGCGCGAATTATTAATCGACGGAAAAGAGACAGCAGTCCGGTATTTTCGGTGTACTGAAAAGCAACGTTATACCGCTTAATCGAAAAGCGAAAGTCTTACTCGAATCAGTCGAGATGGTAGAAGAAAAAACATTGAATTTGTTTTTTATTCTACTTTTTCTTCCCCCCCCCCCCCCCCCCCCCCCCCCCTCCCTTGCGCAATAGGAAAATCGTAGAATTCCGGGTTTATACAGGCCCGAGATTAGCAACAACGTTAGGACTTCTATATCTACGACACGATCTATTTAGAGTATCTCAGTTCCGCGAGAGAAGCGCAAACACGCGCGTATCTGTGGTATAGATATTGCCTGTAGGTAACGGTTTACCTACCCACCTACCTATAGTAACCTACCTATCCTTACGTTCAGCTCAGCGGGAGAATTTTTGGCAGAAGCTTGTTTTGTTAACTTTTGTATTAAACCAATTTATTTTTAGTGCAGTATGAGAATATAGGGACCTTCGGCGAGGTTGCATGCCGTAGATACGCGTAGATACATACGTTATAATTGCGAAATGTTTGATTTCCGATTTCGATATGAATAACAATAAAAACAGGACGGAAATAAATTGCGTTCATCGATATACCCAGCGATTCGAAATAACATTCTATCTTTTCCACTTTTCGTTTCGTTTAATCTTCATGCAGCTAATAAGCAACGCGAACTACAGATCAATCATACTCGATGATTCATTGAATATGGGGTACAAGTCAATTGGGACATCAAAGCCTCGAGTAAATAGGTAATCGGAATAGCGAGCTAGAATACAAGTCGCCCTGACTATAGAAAAAATTATCCATGCAACAAATTTTTTCCACTAAAAATAGAGGGAATAAGAAAAATTAGTATATAGGTATATACACACGGAGACGAAATATTCCCAGAATTCACATTCACGCGCGCGGGTCGCGGAAAATAAAAAGAATACTGGATATATTTACGACCTGAAAAAACCGGCCAGCCCTTTAAATATCACATAGCATCCAGTATACATATGCCGTGTAGAGAAAAAATGAAAAAAAAAAAGGAAAGAAAAAAAAGATAAAGAAGAACCCAAAAACTACCCTGTGCGTTTGACGGAGTAGACAGACTGCCTTTCCATAATATAACCAACATATTGGTCTTCTATATTAAAATCGTCCCGAAACCAGAGCGGAACGTGAGTACCTAAGGACCGAGGTTCGGAGTGTATACAACGACGTTGTACCTCGAACGAACGTCGGACGAGACATAGTGTGACGGCAGAGAGACGTGGTGAGCGAATGCGCCGATTGGTTACCCCCGTCGCGTCGACGTGCTGCGCGACCCGCACTCGCAGTCAGCGATTCTAAAGCGGTGGGGATGCCTAGGATGAAGTTTGTTGCGTTACTCCGGTCGTCGAAGGGGGGGGGGGGGGGGGGGGGGAGTATGTCTAACAGCGCACAGCTGATCCAGACTTGAAGTATAGAGGCGGACGATCGGGACGGCAGTCGAGTCAGTAGCTTATGTGCGCTCGTAGAGCGAGCATCGTATCCGTGTCAAGCGGCGGTAATAATGTCACCACATGTCAGTAGAAGACAACTCGTAGTGAGAATAATATCGTAGTTTTCAAAGATAACAAATCAAAGTTGTTTTCTTCCATCATATTAATATAACACGTCGAGAGCTGACTGAATTACTAGTATACGATCGAGTGCGAGCTTATATATCCTCCGTATGAACATCTTTATACTTCATATTACAAATGTATAAATGAAACATTGATACGTAATATAGACATTCGGAAGAAGCTCTCCAGCCGTCGAATAGAGTAATTACGCGATTGTGACACGTTTTATAATTTTTTTTTTTTTTTTTTCTTTTTCTTCTCCCTTTTCCATTCCTACGATTCTTTTCTGCTTCAATTGCGAAGAAACTTTTCAAACTACAGGCAGAAGAAAGAACGAACGGAAAAACACAAACTGATTGTTAGTTTTATTTATTCCGATAAATTGCTCAACCCTTTTGAATAACCTGCTGCAGTGAAGGCAAGAAAGAGAAAAAGAAAGGACGAAAGAAAGAAAGAAAGAAAGAAAGAAAAAAGCAACTACATATATACATATACGCAGATTATATGAATACGGAGATATTTGTATAAACGTAATAATATATTGTACGTATTATCGTTGAGTGTGTGTGTGTGCCCGTGTGTGCGGTGTTCTTTGAATATAAATAATTTGAAGTGAAGTGAATAACGTATACTACATAATTAGGCCCAATAATGGTGCCGCAACAGCAAGACAGCCCCTCGAGCTCGGGGATTCCCCTGTTCGGGTCGCAGCTTGTGGATAAAAATTCTCTCACACCTTACTCGGACGCAACCCAGGTAATTAATTAATCATTAATCATCAATCATCAATCATTAATCATCAATCAATAATCAACCCCTGTATCGAGTAATACCGTAATAATGACAGAACATTGAGGGGAAAGAACATAATTCGATTGATGAGAAACGTTCGAGTGTATATCGTTTAAACTTCAATGATCGTGCGTATCGAGTATAAATACGAGGATTAGAGGGATCGGCCACTCAAAGAGCGTATGTATGTATACATACCTACTTATACCACGTCGTGCGTCAGCGCGGGGAATATAGTGGAGTAGAAAAAGTATCTACGAGTCCGCGGGGGCTGCGTGTGCAGTCCGATGTAATAAGTTAGTGGAGAAGAGTTGTGAGAATAGTTCGGAACGAATCTGAGGTTCTGACGAGATATTGTAAATCATCCGAATATGCGATGTGACAGTAGGAGGTTTCAGTTTGGTAAACAATTTTAACGTGTCTCTCATTGACGGGCGGGAAGTTCAAAGGACTGTCACGTACGCGTTTTAAAACGTGCGAAACATGCGGATCGGTATTGTATAGCATAGCGCGGTAGCAGCAGCAAAATACGAACGAAGACCTTTTTCTAATACTACCTACTCACACGCGACTCAAGGTGTATATTATGTTGATCATTGCTCGGTGTTTCATGCGTGGGGCAAGGAAGAAAAGCAAGCAATCAAACAGACGCACAAACAAACAAACAAACAAAATTTGTGACCTTCTTCGTAGCTTATTTTATTTTTAATCACATCTCGAGATCCCGAGATGTAACGAGTTCTTCTTATTCCACAGCTTTCGCGCGCAGCTGCTGATTTTTTAGATAACACTTTTATTAGCAGGAAAAAATCCAAGTATAGAAGATAAATAAAAACAAACACGGACACGCACACGGACACGCACACGGGAAAAGATTGAATAAACCCATTGGCGATAAATTGAGACACACTTGACTCGAAGTGGTGTTTTTCTTCTCATCGAGTTGAAATGTACGACGTTAGACGACGAATCAATCTCTGATTGATCGTAGAAGATCGAAACTCAGTATTAGCAGTGTATTTTCTGATCGAAATTCCGTTAGACAATTATTCACCCGTGAATGTACGTGTAGAGCGATATCTGGAATAAAAACAAAATTATGATAATTATTTTACGACTTAGATACGTTGACAATATCAATAATTTCGTTAAAAAATATTCTCCACATTCTCTCCCTATCCTCGTCGTCTTATAGATGTAGTAATCGTACAGTATACGTAGTACGTGACCTTTTCTACTTTTCTTTTTTTCTGCTGTCGTTTTTCTTCTTCAAATCTTAACGAAGCAGCGTGCGCTCACACACAAAACATACACGAATATGTAAAAGGTGAAACAGTGCTAGCAGCGAACAAGAGGCGGAGGTTAGGCATATGCATAGCATCGGTATATATATGTTGTAAAGAGATGCACCGTGACGAATTCAGGATTAATATTCCGAGGGGCAAAGACCAGACGTAGTATAGGCGCAGAGGAGTAAGAGGAGGTGGAGATGATGATGGCGATGGAAGTGGTGGCGGAGGTGAGGGTGGTGGTGGAGGTGGAGGTGGCGATGGAGGTGGGGGTGGAGGTGGAGGTGGAGGTGGAGGTGGAGGTGAAGAGACGCTCGACGGAATGAGATAGATAGAGAAACGAAAGGAGCGTGGCGGTACGACGAACGAGCGAACGAACGAACGAACGAACGAACGAATGCGGGGTAACGGAGATGGGGGATAATAGAAGTACAAGCATAAAAAGTGAAGAGAAAAAAAGAAAAGGAAATAACAATAAAACCAAGTCTCGTCCGAGTCCGAGTCCGAGTCAAAGTCATCGTCCTGTGACTAGGTTTCAGCTATATGTATACTCCGCGTGGATATTCTTCTCTGTGTCTGTAATTATTTTAGGACCTCCTAAGACTTTTCTCGCTCCTTACTACTATTCTTCTCTTCTTCGTAAATTATCCCCTCCTTCTTCGCCTTCTTCTTTCACGGTATACCGTTTTGTTTCGTTTCGGGGCATCGGCTGCTGCTAGCCAATTATCCCTCTAGATTTTTAATGGTCCTCTTGAATCCTGCCTAATTCTAGGCTTTAGCTCTACCGTCCCTCTACCCATTCCCATCCCTTAACCCTCCGACCAGGTATAAAACTTCGTTGCACCAGAGTCTATCGTCAGACAGCTTCTTCTTCATCATCATCATCATCATCATCATCATCATCATCATCGTCATCATCGTCATCATCGTCATCATCATATACTATAATACCTTATACATATCATTCTTATGTTCATGTTTATTCGTATTCTTTTCGCCGTTGACTATATAAAATACATACCTTTACCCATAGGTGTACAGAAATCAGTATGAGTTTATCGTTCAAAAATCGTTAAACAAAACAAACTTAGCCAGAGGTGTATAGCTATCTAATTTCTTCCCTCGCTATAACACAGCTGTAGGTACCATCAGGCTTGAATATGATTTACGTATGACTCGTGGTCCGCGCGTGATTCCCATCTAATCACTGGGATTAGGAGTAACAGTGAGAGAGAGGGGGAAGGATAGAGAGAGCGAGGTGTAGATTAGAAGAGAGAGAAAAAAAAAGGATTAGGAGAATAATAATTAAAAAAAAGAAATAGAAAAGATTCGAAAAATCGAGAGGAACTTTAAGAAGACAGAAATATATGCATATGCATACGTGTGAGTGTGAATGTATATATATATATATATATATATACATGAAATAAAAAGACTACTCTGGGCACACATATATACATATCTTCCTACGCGCGTCTATGAACAGGCGCCACTAATTTCCGGGCTACCGAATTAAGCAAGACTTAAGACTAGAATTTAAATTTCCGTGTCTCACATACGTATTAGTGTAGAGCTGTAGCTTTAGGTATGACATTATAAATTAACGACCGATTAAACGTTTGATTTAGGTAACGGGGTTTGAATGATCCACGTGTATATATTATACCTATATATATACCTGCCTATATGTATAGGAATAGTATATTACGAGAGTTTATAACTGACATTTACGGTGAAATTTGTAAGTCTTGTCATTCTGTTAAATTTACTATTCAGATATCATCATTATCATTTGAGTTCCATTTTTATCACATATCAGAATATTTCACCTCCCCTCAACAACAACAACAACAACAACAACAACCACTAAGTCGAGATTTTCTATTCGGTTCCGTATTCCAGATTCAAACTTCTTTTTCTCAATGCCTTATTCTTCTTATTCTTTGTATTCTCTGATAGGTACAATCCCATAAAATTACCCACGATTACCCGCGCGTTCGTTGATACCTATAGGTATAGCCTAGTGGTGTAGCTTGAAAGGAATAGCTCGCTTCGGTCTCAGCTCTTTAAAAAACCTTCATCTGTTTTCTTATTTCTTCATCTCCTTTTCGCACTCTCACTCTCTCTCTCTCTTTCTCTTTCTTTCTTTCTTTCTTCGTGTTTCTCGATATGATAGCCTACCCCCTTCCCCCTTCCCCCCTTCCCCCCCTCCCCCCTTCCGCCCTCCTGTAACGCCGTAATCGTATCCTGCCCGATCACCGGCTGCAGGCTGTCTCGCTCGTGCGTCCGTCTCGGACCTTGCTGCGCGTGAGATTAATATAAGAATACATAAATCGATCGATAATATAAATTCTATTATTTATTTAATTCGATCCGTTTTTCCTTTTTGTTTTTACTGCTGAGTTTATTACTCAACGTCTATCTATTCCAACATATGTTATACACGTATACCTAAATCATAGCAACTGTTAAATACATATCTCTAGTCTCTACTTATTTTATATCAAAGATCTAACGTTAACAACAAGGTTGAGAGTCGCTGATGCGCTATAGGTTATACCTTTCTCTTTCGGTTCCTCGAGCTCTCGCTCTCTTATCCGTTTGTAGTAGGTATATACAAACTCGTGGTAAGTAAGTAAGTGAGTGAGTAAGTAAGTAAGTAAGTAAGTGAGTAAGTGAGTAAGTTGAGGCTTACCAGCTGCAGCTGCAGTAGCAGCAGTAGCAGCAGCAGCAGCAGCAGTGCTGGTAGCATAAGTATAGGGGCGCGTTCATGAAGATCGAAGAATCTCGAGGTGCCAATATAACATTAGGCGTGAGTTTCGCAAACCGCGAGAAGAAGGCTGGGCTGTTCTTCGTTTCGTCGTTGGTACAGCTCGCCGAGAGTTGAGAGCTGCATCCGAGTGCTCTGCACAGAGTGAGGTTGCGCAGAGTTTATTTATGATATCTACACGCGCACGTTGTAGTCGCAGTCGCAGTCTCAGTCGCGTAGTATACTGTAATAATGCATACCTATATTATGCGTTATACTACCACAGCCGCGTGGGCGGTGCGGAGTAGGTATACACCGCGAGGTCTTGAGGTCTTGCAACAGTATGGATATTACTTATAATTCTAATTGTTGTTCCTGCCTTATAATCCCGATGCGATGATCATTTCTTCCTCCCTCCCTCCGTCCCTCTCGCTCTCTCTCTCTCTCTCTCGCTCTCTCTCTCTCTCTCTCTCACTCTCTCTCTCTCTCTCTCTCTCTCTCTCTCTCTCCCTCCCTCCCTCCGTCCCTCTCTCTCTCTCTCTCTCTCTCATACTTTATCACTATTCTGTGCGCCTTATTTTTTATGATCGTGTTCTTCTGCTGTATTTATTTTGTAATTTTTTATCTTTTGTATTCTGCCTTAGCCTATTCACCCTTCTTTGTGTTATTTTGTTGTACTGGTTCCTCATTTGCCCCAAGATGTTTCCAGGGCATAATATTAAACAATCAATCAATCAATCAATCTCTCTCTCTCTCTCTCTCTCTCTCTCTGAATTGACGGGCTGAGGATTAGAGCTTGGTCCGGCTACACTCGGACAAGGTTTTTTCGGCAGTTTTCCCTTGTCCCTCGTGCGAATGCGAGTGTTTCTATATCTAACTGCCACTGCTTACTCCCCCACTCACTCTTTGTATTTGCAAATTGTAATTGTAATAATAATAAAGAATTTTCATTTTCATTTTTCTCTCTCTCTCTCTCTGTTTCACTCCTCAATTCCTGTATAGGTATACTTATATTGATCTGCATTGAAATACGAATACTTATAATAGTGATGATATTAGGAAAGCGAGAATTTCTTTCGTACCGATGAAAATGGTGATAGTATATCTATCGATCTATAAATATATATTTATCTATGAAATATGTATACGTACATATACAATATATACACATATATGTTCATGATGATCAGCTGATTTGGTATCATCGTCGTCGGGGCCCGCGTACTCAACATCATCGAAAGATATACGGCAATGTCACCGAGATTAGATCGGGTTGCTTGATAGGTGACGGATGCTCCGTAGCGATATGACTGTGGCATTTCTGACAGCAACAGTCTCAGCGAGCAACAACGACAAGGCAGGCAGGCAGGCAGGCAGTCAGACAAGTAGGGCGGACTGCGCGGCGTTGGGGTCGTTTGTTATCGGTCGTATCGGTCGTACCGGACGGGCAGACGGACGAAGTGTTAAAGTGACCAGATTACGTGGAAAAGAAAACAAGAGGAGAGAGAAAAGAATGTAGAAAAATAGAAATAACATAATGATATATAAACATAATGTCATGTATATAATTATTATATATTATATTGAATAAGAATCTAAAGGTAGCCGGATGAGCAGAGCACTTTGATCTGAGAACTTCGAAATTGCTGAAAATTGTAAAATCTCGAAATTTCAACCTCGATGAGGCTGTAGTAAATATTGTTCTATAGAGCTCAAAAGAATGGGATATTTTTTAAAAATCAAAAACAACATATTTACGGATGAGCAGCAACATCTGAGCACTTGGATCATTTTTGAACCGTCCTAGTGTCACACGTACACGCCCACCGAAGATTGTTCTCTTCTAGAAACTATGAACTTTAATGGAAAAATGTTTCCCACAAAAGTTGTTCGTTTTTATTTGACAAATCCTTTGGTGAAAAAAAAGTCACGCTTCCATTAAAACAAACATGTCGGCCATCTTAACTCCGCCATTCTTTATTTGGGACCGAAAGAATTTTTTTTTTTTCTAACGTCCCCCTTTGAACCTTCAAAGTTTCATTATACTCAATACTCGAGTCGTATTTCCCGAGGTATTTCCCAAGATAAATCGGGTGTTAGATTAAAATGAGACACCCCATATATACATACATACATACATACACACACACACACACACACACACACACACACACATATATATATTTTAAATCAATATTAATATATATTATATATTAATATAGGTATTATATAATATACATATATACTTGGAAAATAGACAAAAAAATTGACCCCTGTAGAAACGATTACAAAATACGTGAGAAACAACGTAGGCACTATGGAATTATTATTGTGGCTTTGGTCTTCGCTACTTTCTTCGGGTGTTAGATTGTATTATTATTACGACGAAAAATAGAAGAATAATGGGGGAAAAAATAGATTAATAAATATCCGACGAAATATATTATGTGGGTAATTTATCATATTTCGCTCGGGTATTATGATAATTAATCGGTGCCTGCGATCTCTTATACTCACTGCGTAGCCATCGGCAGAAGTTGGAGGTTGTTTCACTATTTGAATTGATGACTTACATGCTGCAGCGGGGCACAGAGAATTTATCTGTTTTTCTTTCTGTTTCTTTTTGGTTATTGTATTTCATTTCTATTTTTTTTTTTTTTTCTGCCGTTGTCTTTAGATAATATAGTCGTTATAACGGCGGAACACGTGTCTCGAGTATCGACTTTTTTTTATGCATATGTTTTGTTTCGTTCCTATATTTTATTTCTTTACTTTTGACTGTTATTATTAAGGTAGAGATTGATAGACGTCGTTCGCGTTGCAGCATAGTACCTATACTATATGAATGCACACAGAAAGATACTCTGACCCCGCAATCGGCTGTCTTACATATTCTCAACTTTTCTCTTTCTCTCTTATCTCTCACTCTGTCCCAGGTGACAAACTGACAACGTAAGAAGAACCTCAGATAGCGACATTTTCTTGGTCCCTCTGGAGTCAATCTCGAACAAATCCGAAGGACATAAGTTTGTTTGTTGAATACACGAATAATAATTCAGTTCAATCGTTGGAAGAGTTTTCATTTAATTGGCATAACACCCGCAACGTGCTTATTTATAACATAGAATGTTGTTTTCCACGGAACGAAATGATTCTTTGAAAAGAAAATGCGCGAACGGCATAATTAGGAAAGCTACTGTCGCATCGCGATCTGCAACAGGGGAGTGAAATCAGCGTCAACATCATCTGGTTCGAGGTGCTGTGATGCCTGATGGTTTGTGCTGTTGCCGGTACGTACAATCGCGTGCAAAAACCTTGCGCCAAGTATATTGATGTGGTCATCACTTGAAAAAAAAACCACTCCCTCCAAAAAAGTATTGAAATCTGACACTACCGCCAAGTACGTACAGCGTCATTTCCGTTTTTCTCCGAACACGAAGTTAAGCCTCAATATTTGATGTACGAATATGTTCCATGTATAACCTATGCTGGTGTGCTGATGTAAGCAAGCAATATACGTACTCATGAGAAAATCGAAAATTGAACTTCTTAACAATTTGAAAAAAAATTGAAAAAAAAAATGGAGGTAGTGGTACTTGGCGGGCTGATGTTCAAATTGCTATGAGAAAACATTGACGTAGCTCAATTTATATTTCCTCGCATTTTTCCTAAGAAAGCCCGCCAAGTACCACTACCTCCATTTTTTTTTTCAATTTTTTTTCAAATTGTTAAGAAGTTCAATTTTCGATTTTCTCATGAGTACGTATATTGCTTGCTTACATCAGCACACCAGCATAGGTTATACATGGAACATATTCGTACATCAAATATTGAGGCTTAACTTCGTGTTCGGAGAAAAACGGAAATGACGCTGTACGTACTTGGCGGTAGTGTCAGATTTCAATACTTTTTTGGAGGGAGTGGTTTTTTTTTCAAGTGATGACCACATCAATATACTTGGCGCAAGGTTTTTGCACGCGAGGTGCTTTTTGGGGGATTTCACTACTTTTTGTACCGTGCCGTTTTGAAATTTAATTTTGCTTTTAACGAATCGTATCTAAACACGCGTACTCGGCGGTAGTGTCTGATTTCAATACTTTTTTTGAAGAAAGTAGAATTTCTTGAGGTGATGACCACAACAATGTACTGGGCGCAAGGTTTTTGCGCGTAAGGTGCTTTTTGGCGGGATTAACCTGTCGTAACTATTGGTCATATCACCACACACACAGTACTTGAGTTAACGTGACGTGTTTTTTTAAATATATCTGCAAATGCTAGTGCAAGGCAAAACTCAATCCATTTCGAATCAAAAAAAGCAATTAATCCTGTGCGCAGTCCAACAAACGGAACACGGTAATGAGCCATGGAATAGGGTTCTAATTCTAATAAATTTCCGAGTCCGTTTACCCGGAAGTACGCAACGGATGTATCTAGTCAGCATCAGATGGTCTATCTATTTCAGTTTTTTTGGCTAACTCTAGTCTAGCCGACTGGAGAAGCTCCCGGATTCGAATAGTGGGGGGAAATCTCTCTCATGATGAACCTACGAAAATCGACAGAAACTTCCCTGATTGGAGTTTAATTTTTTGCTCATAACCATAGTTTCACTTCGTAGCGATAAGCTAGTCGAAAAGATATTTTTTGATGTGGTGTGCGTAAAAGTCGATTCTACGCACACCTCAAAAACTATTGTTTGCAACTCGTGCGTAGAATTTTACACCCTCGTGTGCAATTCCGTTTTACGCACTTGTTGCAAAAAAGACTATTTTCATCCTATCGCAGCGCATCACTTTATCCTATATTCTATCTAATTCTATATGATTATCTCAAGGGTTAACAATATTTGAATGATATATTACATCTTAAATTGGTTTCAAAACAAGGTTTTATTGCAAGTAACATTATTTAAGATACAGTTTATTCCTATTATAAATATATAGGAACTATATACACATGTTTCATCGTGTTTGTAATATTACTGATATATACTTATTATTTTATGATTTTATACATACACACACACATATATATAGGAGCAGCTCAGTTCAGAACAAAATAGTAGCAATATTTAAAATGCGGTTTATCCCTATTACAAATATATAGGAACTATACACATGTTTCATCGTGTTTGTAATAATTACTGATATATACTTATTATCTTTCATTATGACCTATATATGTAATTACTGATATATACTTATTATATTTCATTAAGATTTTATATAGGAGCAGCTCAGTTCATATATACTATATATATATATGAACTATTATTTAATATTGGTATTATAAAAGCATGATAATCATTTGTCCTGAATTTTCCTTAATCGTAAAATTAATCTTAAAATCTATAAATCTATATTAGGGTGTCCCCTATTATTTTTAATTTAAGCAATTTCAGAGCACGCTCCCTGGATCGATTCTTTATCTAAAAAAATTAAGTTTCTGACAAAAAAAAAAAATTGTTATCTTAATATTGACACGTGCGTGCAAGCACAAGCTTTTTTATATGCAAATAACACAGGATATCACTGAATTTTCAATGATAATTTTATTCAACATCACAAGTTGAAAATTTGTAAGCAAAAATTATGAGAAGTTATTGAATAACGATGCATTTATAAGGAAACATATTTATATCTGACGTGGAATGGAGTATTTCAGTACAGTAGGGGTCAATATGAAAACTAACGGAAATGCTTGAAATTCTTAAAATAAATATTTATTAAAATAATTTTGTAAATATTCATATATATATATACATATATAATATAATATAATATATATATATATATTATATATATTATGGTATATATATACTATATATATGCCTAGAATTTTATATAGCATATATTTAAATGTATATAAATATATATATATATAATAAATATATATATATATATGTAATATATGAATATTTACAAAATTTAAGAATGACAAGCATCTTCGTTAGTTGTTTCATATTGCCCCCTACTGTACCGAAATACCCCATCCTATGTCAGATATAAATATTTCCCCATGTAAATACATTATCCTTTGGAAACTGCACATAATTTTTACTTAGAAATATTCGACTTGTAATGTTAAAAAAAATTATCATGGAAAATTCACTGATATCCTGTGCTATTCACATATAAAAAATTCGTGCTTGCACGCACGTGTTAATATTTGGATTATATAAAAAATCGATCCGGAGGTGTACTCTGAAATCTCTGAAAATGAAAAAAGTAAGGGACACCCTAATAGAGTTATCTTATTAATCTATATCAATAGTACACCCAGAGAAGGGAAATATTCAAATAACTAAAAAAAAGCACGAATGCAGCAAAATAAATATTCGGTTATTGCATGTACTCTGTTGATGCAATGGAATATTCATTTGCATAACGGAATATTCCATTGCAACAACAAGAGTCAATCGACACAACCGAATATTTATTTTGCTGCATTGAGTCAGATCAATTCATCCCTTCTCTGCGTGTACTATTGATGCGTCACTAACATTAAATTAAAAAATGAAGCCCGGTTAAAAATTATTGGCTGCCACGACCCCTGGCCCCTCGTCCCAGCCCACCTCTTGCATTTTTATTGTGCCCGCCACGATGGTATCGGCGGGCCCGACCACTCTGATTGCCAACCCCAGAATAGTTGGCTATGTTGAAGAGTAAACCAACAAGGTTATTTTGCTGTTGCCGGCGTCGTCTATAATTACGGCCGGCACGCTGATGCCGTACTGGGTGTTCTAGAAATTTTAAGAAATATTACAGAAGATTTAGGTGACACAGCTTGAAGCTAGAAAACGTTATTGAGTTAACTAAGGCAATCAAATCAATATTATCTAAAAAGAATTCAGATGTAATGAAAAACTGAAGATATAGAGAATGAAAGCTCTTAGGTTTTCTGGATCGTAACTGGTGTCGAGACATATTTGAAGGGATAGTTTAACTAGATAAATCAGATGGTTTAGATTGATACGCTGAAGTATAAAACAAAGTACATGGAAAAAACATAGACTCAGAGAACAGAAAGTATTGGTTGTAAATGGAGTGAGAATTGCAGTATAATATTTTTTGAAACATACCATGATTCGGAGGGTTGGCCTGCATGAGTGGCCGCTGCTGTTGGGCTGGGACCTCTAGTCGAATATTCTGGGGTTCCATCAGTTCAGGCGCCGGCTCTTCTAGAAATTAAACCATAAATGCAATTAGTACATGATTCAGAGCCACCTAATTGCGTTTTAAGTTCAGTTGAAAACATGTATTGGTGAATTAAACATATGGGAAAATATAGCTAACTGAAAGCTGGTGCATAATATTCGCAAACAAACACGAGCAAAGTTTCATATTTTCATCGGACAGTGTATGTTATGAAATTTTGCGATGCGTACTCATAGTGTGCACCAACCTCCATGGAGTAGAAAGTGAAGTAACAGAAAAAATATGAAATCGAAATAGAATGAGGATGGAAGTGAATAATATTTTCATCCATACCGTGGCGAATTGGTGGATTCTCTCTTTGTTCGGGTAGCTGCGGCGCCGCTCGCGAAAAGTCCTCGGGTAGGATGTTATTTTGCGGCGCTGCTTCTGTAAATTACAGTACAATAATGATTAGATGAGTATCTTTTTAACAGCTAACCATTACTTGCGATGCTATTTTCAATACTCACGAGACGAATCCACACTCCGACTTGGCTGGACCTCCGTGCGTCTCATTGGTGGAAATGACACACGGGGGAGGTCCAACTCCATGTCCGACATCTGGAAAGTAAATAATGTATATCCGATTTCTGTACAATTGTATGAAAAAATTCAATGCAACCATCAAAAACTTACATTATCGAGTGAATCCGTTGACACTCTATTCGGGTTCATGTTTGCTTCAGTAATGATTCATGTGTACAATTTCTTCTCAATTTATTGTTCACTCTTAGATATTTGTATATTAGACATACCTGTCTTATGATTCCAAAGTCCTAGGTATTATAAATGTAAGACAATTCACAAAGACGATTATCGACTTGACAACAAGTCAATCTCTAAGAATAATCGGTTGTGGATTAATACTTCTCGTGGCTGGGTAAACTGCCAAAATTCGAAGTCGAAACACCAAATACCCGTTTCGTAATATACCTCACTATACAGGGTGTCCCAGAAGTAACGGACGTAATTGTTACCTATGATAGAAAAAAAGATTCTGAGACGAAAAGTCCTTCGCCATTTTTTGAACTGACCTATAGATAATTAGTTATTAATTAAAATGAGTAACCAATCAGGTGCGCGCTATAGCGGTAAGAAAAAGCAGAGCGAGAGAGAGAGGTGAGCCAGCTTACGGCTGTACTCCTCGTGTCTCATTGTCACAGTCACCTCTCACTCTCGCTCTGCTTTTTCTCACCGCTATAGCGCGCACCTGATTAGTTACTCATTTTAATTAATAACTAATTATCTATGGGTCAGATCAAAAAATGGCTAAGGACTTTTCGTCTCAGAATTTTATTTTCTATCATAGGTAACAATTACGTCCGTTACTGCTGGGACACCCTGTATATCTGCTATGAGAGTGATGGTTAATAGACGAAGCAAGCCATGCTATTGTCCGTAAAAAAATTCGGAGTAAGTAGTACTTGGTGAGTTGATTCGAAAGAAGTAGTCAGAATGAAGATCATTATCTTTCCATGAATAATCAAGGTGAATAGATTAATAAAATAAATAAATCCGGTTACTCCATTTTATCTATAATGAATTAAATTCAGATAGGAAATGAATTTCAAGTAATATCATAACATCAACTGTCTTATGATTCCAAAGTCCTCGGTATTATAAATGTAAGATAATTCACAAAGACGATTACCAGCTTGACAACAAGTCAATCTCTAAGAATAATCGGTTGTGGATTAATACTTCTCGTGGCTGGGTAAACTGCCAAAATTCAAAGTCAAAAGACCAAATACCCGTTTTGTAATATACCTCACTATATATCTGCTATGAGAGTAATGGTTAATAGACAAAGCAAGCCATGCTATTTTCCGTAAAGAAATTCGGAGTAAGTAGTACTTGGTGAGTCGATTTGAAAGAAGTAGTCAGAATGAGGATCATCATCTTTCCATGAATAATCAAGGTGAATAGATTGATAAAATAAATAAATCCGGTTACTCCATTTTATCTATAATGAATTAAATTCAGATAGGAAATGAATTTCAAATAATATCAAAAAAAATTGCTGCCATCATTTCAGCAGTTACAGAGATCTTAGGAAACGGACAAACACTTTCTTCTATATATATAATGATTGTCGATACAATTAGGTTAATGGCCTCCAAATTTCGCTTAACTATTTATACGTATTGTCATACTGCATCTGAGTTTTTCAGCTCACAATTCATCCTTGACAAATAGGTGGTTACGCTTTGAAAACCATTTCACGATAACAAAATGAGCTATTATCGACAAAGTTGACCAATCTGCTTAAACTCCAATAATAAAAAAATTATTTGTTTGTCAACTAGTCCAACGAATAACCAGTGTTCAACATGTGTCATCAAGACATTTGTCATCAAGCTGAGTTACAACGTCATAACAATATTTTGTATTATATGGAATCACGTGGTACTGTAAGAACTACGTTTTCAGATTTTTAATCCTCCGCCAGCACACTGGAAATCCAAAGGCACAGTCGAGATTTTGATCTTGAACTTCTCCTTAATGAAAGTAGGGCAAAGTTTGGTTCCTTCCTCTGAAATATCTGGGTATAGCAGTGGTATCTTA
Source organism: Tenthredo amoena (assembly GCA_963966615.1). Lineage (NCBI taxonomy): Eukaryota > Metazoa > Arthropoda > Insecta > Hymenoptera > Tenthredinidae > Tenthredo > Tenthredo amoena. Next base: position 22,729,037 of record OZ016483.1, read on the forward strand.
ATTGGCGAGTGGTACTAGGGTATGAAGCTTTACTTTCAACCAGCACTGAGAAGGGGAATCTATCTACATCCCCTCACCAATTTGATTCATTTTCATCGCCTGTGTAGGACATGACTGGACTCCAACAGGTGTAATTTACAAGACGCAATATGCAAACGATCTCGAAAAAATGGAATTTGGAAAATTCAGATGTTCTTAAATACTTTGTATATTTTTGTTATTTCAAGTAGACCGTAGTTCAGTTGGTAAGCGTTCCGTTTCACAATCGCGAGGTCTCTGGATCGAATCTCACTGCCGGCGACTTTTTGCTTTTTTTTTATATTTCACTCTACGTTATTCTAAAAACAGATGTATCATAATTAAAATCAACTGTAAACATAATATTTAAAATTATCGACTTTTAACAAGAATAAAGTACTGTATATTTTCGTAAAAACTCCGATTTTTTAGGAGAGAAATTATGAAAATAACAAACTGATTTTTTTCGATCAAGATTGATCAGTGAATATTAATGATTTGCACAATTATGATACATTTGTTTTTGGAATAACGTAGAATGAAATATAAAAAAAAAACAGTCGCCAGCAGCGAGATTCGATACAGAGACCTCGCGCTTGTGAAACGGAACAGTTACTAGCTGAGCTACAGCCTACTTGAAATACAAGACACATACAAGATATGTGAAAACGCTTGAATTTTTCAAACTCCATTTTATCGGGATCGTCTGCATATTGCGTCTTGCAAATTACACCTGTTGGAGTCCTTAGTCATGTCCTACAGAAGCGATGAAAATGAATCGAATCGGTGAAGGAAAGCAAATAGGTTCACCTTGTGAAACCTAAAAACCCGTGGCACGACGTTCGCTATTTGCAGCGTACAAATTTTTTCATTCATCCAGATTCAGAAATATGCATCTGACAATTTGGCAGTGACTATCTTTATAACCTAAAAAATTGAAACTTTATTTAAGGGGCGAGTAGAACGACTTGGCAGAAGTTGTGCATTTTAATTTTCAGGCATTGTAAAAACGAATAACTCTTTCAACACGAAGATTCCCATATTTTCTCACGTCATATAATCATACCAAGTACCACGTACTCCAATTTTTTTACTTTTCAATGTTTATCCGATTGTTAAAGAGTTCAATTTATGATTTTCTTATAAGTACGTATTTTGCTTGTTAAATCAGCGCGTTAGCAGGTTATACATGGGACATACACGTACATCAAATATTGAGGCCTAATTATGTGCTCGGAGTAAAACAAAAATGACGCTGTACGTACTTGGCGGTAGTGTCTGATTTAAATACTTTTTTGATGAAAGTCGTTTTCTTTTAGGTGATGACCACATTAATATACCTGGCGTAAGGTTTTAGCACGTGAGGTGCTTTTTGGAGGATTGCACTATTTTTCCTACCGTGCCGTTTTGATATTTATTTTTGCTTTTAAGTCTAGATATATGTCCCGAACATGTAACCCTGAGTGCAACCCTTTTCTTTAATCCTAGCTTCGGAACGGCAACAGTGGAATTACTCGCACGCGTAGTTATAGCTACCGACTGTTAACTTTGGCGAAACGTTATAATTATCTATTAATTTTTTGAATGCCATCAGATCTGCCGTAAGAAGAATATGTATGCATCTTGAGCATTTCGCGGCCATTTCTGCTTTGTAACTGTATTATCATCTACACGTTTCCAGGCAGAACTTCCCTCCCGTACCATGCACGTATAATGGCCCGTTTGAACATTCTGACCATGGTGGAATATTGCACTATCTACTTTAAATTTTTTTGAGCAAAATAAGAGTTTATCAGTAGGCACAGCTTTTATACCGTGATTGGTGATCTTTATGACTTGTTCATTCTGTATGAAAGTTAATATGAGTTGGACAATCAAACAGCCGCTTACTGATGTAATGTCAGTTTTTGTGAGTACATTCATCGACTTACAATTACTGCAGCATGAACCCTCAACAGTTTTCCACCGAGCAATGTTATAATCAATTATCTCCGTCAAACTAGGAGTCTTCTTGCAAGATGTGGGAAGAGCAAGTAACAATATGTTATTAGATTCGGAAGCTGAAGTAATGGTATAACCACAAGCTTCACAACGCACCTTCGTGGTTAACTGATGTTCAATGGCTTGTCTCACATCATTGCATTTGGATAGAAGAGCTGTAAGAAATTCCGCCGCATCTTGCTGAACATTCAAAATGAATTGTTCACCTGCGAGTCTTCTAGCTGGGAATACGTGTTCTTGGATTTCAACATTTTTGTAACTTTCTATTAACATCCTCATGACATCGTTTTTTTTTTGACAAAAGAAACGGTCTCTAATTGAAGCAGAATGAAACATGCACTGAATCGTCGCGTTAGCATAGCAAGAAACACCATCTGTATTCGGAAAACCTTTTGTTTGCCACGAATCATCAAAGGTTTTTTCTTCAATTGGTTCCTGACACGTAATTAAGGTTTGCGGAATTGACCATCTGCGGTCTGGCACTTTACGAGCTCTTGTACACGTGATAGGCATCGTCATAAGGTCCGGTCGATATTTTTTTCTCAATCGATTGTATTCTGCAATAGCTGTTGTATCCGCCAATACAGAATGAGGGTCGTAATTAATCAAATGCAACCCTTCTAATGAAGTTACCCGTGAAAGTGCAACGTACACTTGTCCGCAAGAAAATATTGAATTACCAGCATCTATAACAGCATTCTTTAAGCTTAAACCCTGACTTTTATGGATTGTAATTCCATAACTAAGGCAAATAGGAAACTGTTTTCGAATGACAAAAGCCCCATCCATTACTTCAAACTTGACGTCAACACGTTCTATAATACGTTCGACTCCATTCGCTAAAACCACGCGTACTGTTTCTACGTCATTATTGTCAATAGTTCGGGTTATTGAAGTAATTTTCCCAATTGTACCATTAACAAGACCTAAGGTTACATCTATATTTCGTCTGATCATTATTTTCACACCAATTTTTACAGTAATTATTTTTGCCAGACCCGCAGTTCGAGAGCTATCCTCGTCATCTGTATTCAACATTTTGTGAACCTTTTTTTTGAAATACGGAGGACAGTCAATTGTGTCGTGAGCTACTAATTGTATTTCTGCAGTTGGAATTTGATTCAACATAGCTTCATTGAGAACATCACACATGCGACAAGTGGGAAGTAGACAAACTGTGTCGTTGGATAAATTCTTTAGATAATCGCATAGTTCGCGTAGCCTATCTGCGAACTCCAATGTGTTGAAGTGTAGTATTCTTGACACTAACATCGTTGTATCCGAATCAGTAACGACTCCAAGACGTATTCTGGTAAGTATCTCACGATACGATTGATCATTTTTTTGGCGCATATTAATTGTTAATTCGTCATAACTGAATAAATCATACCAAAGATTGGCACCTCCTATTGAGCCTAGAAGTTTATCCGTATGGGCGCTTGATAGTTGTACAAATACAGGTCCTTCGCGAACAGGTGGAAGTTGTAACAAATCACCAAAAAACAGAATATGTTTTTTACCGAACCAACCATCCTCACAATCTGTGGTATCAAATATTTCACCTAAGCGAAGATGTATATACATGAGTGTAACATTCGAAATCATCGAGACTTCGTCGATAATAATTAGTGCAACATTTCTGAGTTGATCCCTGATAGTTTTCAAAACTGCATCTGACAATTGTTTGTACTTAGGAGTGCGCCCGTGTTCAACTGGTAGTTGAAACAATCTATGAATAGTCAAACCATCAATATTAAATGCTGCTATTCCAGTGGGTGCAGATACAGCGGTATCCTTACCAGCATGTTGTTTAATCCAAGACCTGATAGTTTTGATAAGAAAACTCTTACCAGTTCCACCCTCTCCACTGACGTAAAGGCGTAGAATATTGCTTGAACTTAAAGCACACGTAACTGTATCGAATACTCGTTTCTGATCAGTATTCAATTCAGCTATCATTTCCGAAACATCAACTGTATCGACTTTATCAAGGCCTTCTTGAAATTCCTTCATCGCTCCTTCAGCTTCCATGGGCTCACAACCTAACGGAACCACACTAGAATTATCGCTACCTTGGGATTGATGTGCTTCCGTCATACATTTCTCGATCAATTCCTTCGCATGCTCTATACCCTTTTGTATTTCTGTCATGCGTTCATGATACTCCAATGCCTTCGTTAGTTCAAATTCCAGTGATCGAAATGACTGTGCGTAAGAATCACATCCGCTTTTGAGTTCATCTACGTCTCTCCACGGTTTGAAAAGTAGCAATAATGCGTAAAAATAACGTTCGGGTTGATTGTTAACATTATTTTTATAGTGATTGATAAGACATCCGTGAGTTCGCTTCTTCAAGTACAATGAATTGCTCATCCGATAATATTCAACATTTTGAGCTGTAGGCCTTAATTTTGTCACTTCCCACCATTTTGCAAAGTCGTAAAGGTTGATCGATTCCAATTCTTTTGGTCGAGCAGGATAATGTGTGTCGACTAACGAATCACAGAAGATTTCAGTAGAATCAGCATCCAACAACTCAATTTCCAGTCTAGTTTTAACTTTTCTGCTTCTGATCATATTAACATCTATCCATTTGATGGTTGTCTGTGGGTCTGTGCCGTATAATGGAATCCCCATTAGAGTATCAGCGGCCTCAAGCGCTCCACATTCTCTGTGGTTTAATCTGCGTTGAGCAAAACTCCATAGACGACTACATAGAGATTTGGTCGAATTAACCTGATCTAACATTTCTTTGTCTGTGTTGCTTTTCTCAGCCTTTGCCACATACTTCGTCACATACCAGCTTAGTAGAGTCGACTTTTCACCGATAAATTGCACATCCATGTTCCCTTCCCAAGCAACAAGAATAGCTGGATTATAATCATTGATATTTGCCTCCTCTTCGGTACGTGGGAGATCATACAATCTGCTTCTCGACTTGAGTTTTCGCCTACCAGCTATTGAAATAGCCACATCTCTCATGACAAAATTATTGGTAACAGGACGAGAAAATCCGAATCGGCACACTTTGGCTGAACGACCGGTTTTGTTTTTTTTACTACGTAAACAATAAGAATTATGCTTGTGTCGCTGATGCGTATTAACTCGACGATATAAATCAGGTGAAACATTCTTCGATGGCATTCGACACGTCACATATTTTTGAATAAAGTTTGCTACCTCTTCATTCGAGGATTTCCCGAGAATCGGAGCATCTTGGACCCAAATTAATAAATGAAAATGTTGAGTTCCCCTGCCTTGGTACTCGCGCCTCCAAAAATAATGAGTAACTTTTCCGATAGGATTATCGGAAGAACATATAAAATCGAGCATAGCTCGAAACTTGTTATCAATGAACCGTGATGCAGACACTGGGTCATTGGCGACTAATTGACTAGGGGACATCTTAGCGGTAGAAGGGCCTCCAACATCACGAAGGTATTCCGTCATGTCTGACCACAACCATTCGCTTGGACTAAGTGTTAGAAACCATGAAGCCGGGCCGTAATTATGTATCATACAAGATAAATCATTTCTTGGCCGACTCCAATACTGTTGAGTGTTGCGCAGTCTTGAAAATACAGCATTAAGATTTCCTTCCAACTCTTCCCTCGAAAGTTTTTCTAAATAACTCGCCGCGGTAAATCGCTCGCTTGGGTTCGTTATATTCAGTTTATAATAAATACCACTATTCAATTGACGATTGTTAGCGTCATTTAATAAGAAGAATAGATATTGCTGATCTGAGCGGAATTGTGGATGCTTTGACATAAGTCTCGACTTGATGAATTCTGCATGGGTAAGCCGTGTCGGCCTATCTTCCTGCTGTCCGTTACAGCCATACGGATACAAATGCGGAAAGCATTGCAAATCGAGACTTTTGTTACGATTATCTAGAGGCACAGCGTGAATTTTCAACATTTGGTAAAGATCCGTCGCAGTTTCATTCGTCCGTTTTTCGTACATTGGGTATACGGTGAATTGTTCGTATAATTCATCTGATTCTGAGACCTGAGTCAATAATGCCGTACACGCTTTTACATCTGCTTCATCGCAAATTGCGTCATCCACCAACGTATGGTCCTCTTTCTCATGAACTATTTCTGTATTTTGTATTTCAAATTCAACCTCTTCAATATTATCTAACAAAAGATCAGCCGACGCTGGCAGTTCGATTTCCGAATATTGAGGATTGTTTATCTTAAGCCATAATAATGCGTCCCATACTTTATTAATATCGACTAATTGTTCCCATACTAGTTTGGATTTCGTGGGAATACCGCGAACCAATATGTATAGCTCGTGATGAGGATTAATTGGTTCCGTAGAGGGGCAAATTTTTTTCAAAGTTTCTTCCATGGGTAAGGGCAAATGAAACGTCCTGCCCCTTACTTTCTGCACCATCTCTCTGTGAGGTAAATTTTTGTTTGCCACGGTGCCCATTCTTTGAACGGATTGAAACGCTTTAGCTCTTTGGATCAAAATGCGCTCGTAATCATTCAAGGATGATATAACTTCTGGTACGATTTTAGTAATAAGTTTGTTTAAAACGCATCTAGCTGGCATGATATTCTTACGAAGTTTTGGAAGGCAATAATTGCAAACATAATCACAGGCAATATCTCGTGTTGCAGCGTGTTCCATTAAATCTAACCAAATTTTATTCGTTATTGGTTTTCTAAAATTGTGAATATTTGTCACATCTCTTTGAAAGCAAAGCTTATCGCAAGATACACATGCGAAACGAGGACTATCCATGGAACGTTTCGTTAAAGCTCTGAAAGCATGTAAATACTCGGATTTGATTTTTTCTTCATTCAAATCAATTTCATTAACACAATTATTCGGTATAGTATTTACTTTTTGCTGCACTGCTTCTGAAATTTCTTGTAGTTTTTCGATATCGGCATCATTTAATGCCCTATCGATCATGGAAATTATATCATAACATTTCCATAATTCGTATACCAGCCTCTGTATATACCGCACAGATGGAAAATGTGCTGATAAGATTAAAACAGGTAAGAAGATCGATTCGCAGGTTGCACCAGCCATGTAGCAAATAATCGAATGACCTTTTTTAGTATCTATGTGTTTCGCTGTACAATGCAACAAACCTATGAATTTTGATATATGTTTCAATGTGCACGTTGAAATAATTGTCAAGAAGTCAACATATTTCTGAAGCAGAGCAGCATCTTTTGTTTTACACATATCACCGCAGAGCCAACTTTTTTTTCCGGTTTTTCCGTTTTTGTTGAGTTTCGTTACTAACGGCAAAATGTTTACAGCTTGCCCTGCTGGATTAATGATGGTTGATTCGGAAATCTGAAAATTCGCATACGCAGCTTCCAGAAAATAGGGTTCAGCCGAGGGAATGTGTTTTGAGGAACCGCATAAAGCGGTCAGTGCATCTTCGATGTTATGGTCTATGCATTGCCCAGCCCGTGTTATGCATATTTCCGCCTTTTTCTTGACAGTTTTCAAAGTGTTCCTCATAACGCGGATATTCAAATCCCTATCGTGAATACACCATTTTACAATCGACTCAGCTTTCATCCTGTTGTCTGTTTCTGATTGTTCACCCATCATTGGTAAAATTTTTGCAACATATTTTTCTCTCGACTGTAGCAATGATATCGTGTTAGCAGTATGGATGCGTTGATACTTCCTTATAATTCTGTTAGTAACACTTACAGTTATATGGCGCCTTTTAATGTTGTTAAATATTTTTTGTTTGAATCTCCGACGATTCGGATTGAATCTATTTGCCAAATAATCGTCACGATTTTTCGCCCGGTACTTTTCAACATTTAAAAGATAAGACTTTCGTTTTCGAGCTCGCTGTTCTTCAACGTTCAGAAGATAAATTTCTCGTTTGCGAATTTTCTTTTTTTCAAGTTTCAAACGATGAAATTCTTTCTGGTCAGCTAGAATTTTCTGAACGTTCAAAAGGTCGGCAGCATGACGTGTTTTATTTTTTGAATTTTTTTCAGCATATTGCGCACATTTCTGTGGGTTGATTTTTTTTTTGCGAGCATGATACTGATCATGCTCCCGTTGCATTTTATCGTACGCTACTTTCGTTATAGTTGCATGTGTAATTTTTTTTCTTTCAGCGTATGCAGCACGTTTACGCGCATTGATTTGTTCTTTGCGAGCTTGATACCGATTACGCTCTCGTTGCATTTTATCATCTACTACTGTCGTTATGGTTACAGGTGTGATAATACATTCATTTACTCTCAGTGATCTGTCGACCTTATTATCGTCTTCGTTACTATTCTTTATAGATAGTTGTTTGGTGATGACGGTATCTATAACCGAATTCTCCGTAATGACCCGTAATGACTCTTCATTATTTTCAGTGAATGCCATAAATTCCATAGTTTCTTGGTCTGCGTTGAGACTGATATGTTCATTTTTGTCATTCACCGTTGAGTCCTGATTACACGAAGAGATTTCTGATGTCTCTGCGAGGTTTCTAAGAAATTTTTGACGTAACGCACATGTAATATGTTTCACGGGCGTCAAATGTGAATTTGCCTTTTCTTCAATTTTCGGAACAATTTTCGCCCTCTTGGACTGTGATTCTTGGCACCGTTTATCTGAATTGTTATTGGAATATGTTTGCTGAATGCTTCCCGAGTAAAGTAAACGTTTACGATTAGCAACAATTACTTGTGGAGCCGTGCTTTCAATATTACTAAATCGTGGGAACTCTTCAATCATATAATTTTCGAACATTTTCAATAGATGTGTTCGCATTAGAGTAACGTCATACGTAATTTCCTCCGGCCTATGTCCGTTTATGAGCGAGGTCGCGAAGGCAATAGCAAATACCCCACAATCCGACGAGTTGGGTTGGTATTGAACTGTAGGGAATTTTACAGGGTTTATTTGAAACTGATAAAATGGAAATAGATTCCGTAAATATTTTTTGTGATCTTCATGGAGGCTCTTTGAATTTAAAGAGTCATATATGAAGATCGATTCAGTATCGAAATATGCGCATACCCAGTGCATATCACCACTGTGCAGTATCTGCACATGCCTGACGTTAGGAGAAACGGATTTTATTGTCCAAGGCATTTGCACCCGCCATGTCTCCCTGGGTGAATATTCGGACAAGCTTTTAACAAGATACACGAAGTGATCCATATGAAGATCATTAAGCCAATCACCATGTGTAATTGTCTGAACAGCCGTCTTATCTAAAATCGGTTGAGCATTGCGACGATCACGGCGCCGTCGTTTTTTATCAGACACCGCCGTCGCTGTACTTACATGCTCGTCGTATACTCGTGTTTCAAATGAACTGACGGGTACTTCATAATAGTTCCGATTAGATCCTGTGGATTGTCTAACAGTTATAATATTATCTGCGCTAGATCTAGCATCTGTAAGTTCTTGTCTTGAATGTAGGTGAACATTGGTATCATTTGCGATTAAATTTCGATCATTCGTGGATGCAACGTTTGCATTTGTCGGTGTTTGCGTTACTTGTTTTCCGGAACAACTTGTACTTTTGTTCACCGCTCTTGGCTGTGTATTGCATATCTGTGATCGTTGAACAATTTGAGCCCACGTTTTTTGTTCATTTTGTTTCAAGTTGTGTTTGTGACCGCCTTCGCTGCAGATTTCACGCTTATTCCAAGCAATATTTTTCTTCGTATTAATTATGCATGGAAAATTTTCGATCACATTATTTTCAAAAATTTTTATTAAGTGCGTTCGCATGAGTGACGCATCATATGTTATCTTGTCTGGCTTGTGACCATTCATAATCGTGATCGCAAAGGCAATGGCAAATACTCCACAGTCTGACCCGTTAAGTTGTCGTTGAACCGTAGGAAATTTGATTGGCTTCGAATCAAATGGATAAAATGGGAACAACTTTCTTAAATATATTTCATGGTCTTTGTGAAGGATCTTTGAGTTTACAGAGTCATAGATGAATATCGATTTTAAATCAAAGTAACTGCATATCCAGTGTTCGTCAGCTGCGGAATTACCACTATGAAGTATTTGAATGTACTTAGTGGTAGGCGAAACTGGTTTGATCGTATCTGGCAATTGTACTCGCCACGTCTCTTGAGGTGCATATAGAGAGCAGCGTTTCACGAGCAACGCAAAGTGATCCATATGATCATCATACAATTTGTCACCATTTCTAATCATATCCAAGTATTTCTTATGTAAAATCGGCACCTGGCAATCTGACATGACCGGAAGTTATTTTTG